>JAOXJP010139486.1:0-13388 GCA_025762735.1 Platanus orientalis | reverse complement strand
CTGGGTGGAGGTAGTAAAGAGGGACATGGCAGCTTGTAATTTAACAGCAGATAAGGCCCTAAACAGAGCTGAATGGCAGAACAGGATTCGTGTAGCCGACCCGAAATAGTTGGGATAAGGCTGTTTGTTGTTGTTGTTGTTGTTGTTGTTGATCATTCAAAGACTAGAGGATGGGAATTTAACAAATAGGTGTGTGATGCGTTTGAGGGAGGAGGAATCAGTGGATCAGTGGATCATCTTTTTATTCACTGTTCAATGGCATGTAAGGTTTGGGACTTCTTTCTTTCTCTTCTCAAGGTGTCGTGGTCTCTCCCAAACAAGGTAAGTGATCTTGTTCATGGTTGGTGGGTTAGTGATTTGGTAGGTATCCCTATTCCCTAAAGCCATTTGTTCTTATTTGCCTAGGGCCATTGGTTGGAGTTTTTGGAAGGAGAGGAATAAACAAAGGAATCTCAGAAGGGACGTTCTCCTTGCAGGATGGTCTTTTTGTCTCAGTTGATAGGCTTATATATGATTCGGTTCCATTACTTTGGATTTTAATGAGAGGGTTTGGGATTCATTCTGGAATGTAAAGGGGTAGCTGGCTGTTTTATTGGTGTTGTTGCTTGTTTTTGTTTCCCCCTTCCTAGTGAAGTCTGTTTTCTTTTGCCTGCTTTCTCAATAAAATTGATACCTTTCATTAAAAATAATAATAATAATAATAAAAGAAACAATCAGCCTAGCTTTCTTTATTCAATCAAGGACCCCAGCTTGCAAAAAGATTTTTCTGAATTTGAGGTCCATACATATATGGCAACAATAGATCTCTAATCACTTTTTCAGGACAAGTGATAAATTTGTCAAACATGTGATTATTCTTCTTCTTCCAAACTTTCTAACAGTTCGTAAACGTAGAAAGGGCTATCCTCCAAAGAATTCATCCTCTTAGAGAGACACCCAAGCCCTTTGCACTACCCTTTGAATGCTGAATAGAGAGAAAGAAATGCTGACATACGGCTTTAGAAAAGATGTAATATATGAACAACTGGTTGTGCTCTTGCTATCTTCAAGGCGTAAAATGCAAGCCTTGGGCAGAAACATCTTTCTTTGAATATGCTTATGAATCATGTGTCAGTTATCTAGCATAGATGTTCGGAGGAAGAATGCTTCTTTGATGCGACAGTAGAAATCTCAAACAAGTGTAATGTAGAACTGGTGTTTATCTACCATGCATAAGGCTATAAAAATGGGCTAAGTGAGAAGGTGCCTCTATGCTCCCATTTCCAGATTCTCATTTATTTGATTCTTTTTGAGATCCGACATTCTGAGTCTTGTGAGCAAGTCTCGAACCCTACATTCTCATAAGTGATGCAGAATGCATGTACATTTGGATGCAATTAGAGATCTTAGGAATTACACAAGGCAATAGGAGTATAGAAACAAGATTCCTATTCTCAATCAAGTACTCTTAAGTCTTAAGTCCACTTTGAATATTAAGATAATGAAGATACTCTAATGTGCTAAAAACGTAACCAATTAAGGACTTGAAACAAATCAGATTTAATGCATGCAGTTATCAACTTAATTTCAGACCTATAAAATTAGCAAACATGCAATGGTAGAGGACAAAAGCCTGAACAGTATTCAAATAAGAGGACAAAAGGCTAATGGTAGAGGGCTCTTGGTTATAGTCAAAACTGGTCCAGGTATAGGACAGTAACAGGTTTAAACAACTTGGGTACTTGGGACAGCTATCAAGGCTATAACAGGGTCACTCAATGGACTGTTTGTGGGGATCCAAAGTTAGATGAAATAGGGTTGGTTTAGGATCAAACAGGGACTGAGAGGGGACCACAGGTTATGGAGTTCTGTGGGGTAAACATGGTGTATATATATATATATATATATAGGCCTTCGTGGGACTTATAAAAGACTGACCAACAGGTCCTTATCTAGGGACTGAAGTTAGGTACTGACAGTGGGGGTTGTTGGTTCAGAAACAGTGGCTGATTTGGGGCTGTAACATAGGGTTATAAGCAAGCAAAAAAAGAATAGGAAGAAGATAGCGTATGTGTTGTGAGGAAAACCATACCCCATGATTTGGCCTAGGAAAGTCCTACCTAAGTTGTCAAGCTTGGCACAAGAGGACAGCAGCAGAGGCCAATTGCAATGTTTTTTTTTTTTTTTTTTTGAGAGGTAAAGACTAAAGAGATCGTTTATTAAAGATAAGCAGAGAAAATGTAGCAATTATAACAGATATTGATCACCGCGATAGTGATATCAACATATAAAAACAAGACAAGCACTCCCTTACCAAAAATAAGTTACAACTCATGCCATATGGCATGCCATTCATTCTCTTCAAAAGTAGCCCACTCAAAGAGAGTATTATATATAAAGACCACCAGATTGCTATGATTTTGAAACTTATCCTCAAAGATCCTGCTGTTTCTTTCCTTGCACAATCCCTAACAAATAATCCTTGGTAAGGCATGCCAAATGTCTTGGGAAAAGCTCCCAAGACCGTTCATCCACCAACCCGAGAAAGCTAATTCAATAGCATTGGAAAAACCCATGGAATTTGAAAATGAGTAAGGAAAAAGTACTACATCCCTTTAGCCATAGAAAAATGAATGAAAAGATCTTACCGATTCCTCCTCTTCCACGCATAAAATACATCTATTAACTAAATTCCAACCTCTACTCTGAATATGATCTGGGGTTAGAATTTTATCTAAGAAACGATTCCACATAAAGAATGATTCTCTGGATGGAATGCTTGAGTTTAAAATGCCTTTATGGGAAAACAAGATCCTACAACTCAATATAAAATGATTAGATGTGAAGCACCCCTTCTGTTCAGCTTCCAAATTTACCCATCTTCCTTGTCATTATTAGGCTTAAGATTACCTTAGCTCTTTAGTAAATTAAGCATCTCTCCTAACTTCCAATCATTTGGGTCTCTTCTCAATCTAGGAACCTAAATTCTTCTATTGTGGTCATAACACTTTGCCAGCGAGGCTTGAGGATTCAATGTCAATTGGCATATATTTGAAAATTCCTCCATGAGTGTAGTCACCCCCACCCACAAATCCTTCCATAATCTAATGTTCTCTCCCAAGGCCGATTGCTATTAGAAATATCAAATTTTATTCCAAAAATAATGTGTCAAATGACTATGTTGTTGGCCCTTATATAGCCCATGACCAGCACAAATAAAGCTGAATTGTTCTCTAAAATCAAATCCTAAACCTATCACAATTTGAATCCATTACTTATTTGTGAAAAAGGACTCTTAGTCTAATTAAGGTAGCTGAAATTTGAAGCAATTAAATTCAAATAACTAATCCTTAACACATATGGACTCATAACCTTATCCTAGACAACTAAAGATAAAGTAGAAGGTAACATAAGATAAACTAAAAGATAAACCTAAGATAATATCTAGATAAACATGTAGATAATGCTATCTACACATCACATAGGCTGTCTCCAAGGGTGCCACATGACCCCTACAAAAGTTCAGCAAGTGTCCAACAAATCATGGGTCATGTGGGATCCACCAAAGCTCCCACTCAAAGCACAACATGAGAGGGGTCCTCCTGCGACGCTGGTACACTCTAGTGCCACATGTCATTCTGTCCTTGTCAATTAGTCTCTTGAGAAAATGTCAAAACCGCCTACCTCCCCGTCAAATAAATTCCTACTGAAAGAGGGTGACCAAATGCAGTCCCCACTAACCACTTCCCTCTTCTATTGCATCATTGTGAGAGCCTTGGGAAGATGTTACATAGCGGCCCCTCCCCACACCATGCATCCTCTTAGAATTATACTCCATCCCCATGATCTTGAAACAAGTCCCATAGATATATACCTCAGATATACCTTCCATACCCCAATCCTGATTTACTGAATACTTCATTGATGTCCCAACTCAAGCTTCCGATGACTTGGCTGAATTCATCCTTCTATATAGTATGTCTGGTTCAGTGCTGATCTTCATAGCCACTTTGCATGAATTCACATGAATATGGTTCATTTATAGGATTTTGGAAGGACCAAAATAGGAGGATTTTCCAAGATTCAAAAAGACCAATTCAAGAATTTGGATGAATGTGGTTAGTTTCTTTTTGAATGGCCAATAATCCTAAAGGAGTGTAGAGGTTTCATGTGTGGGGATTTCGAAAACAACAGCCATAATAACTCGTAATGTTATATAGTATTTCGAAGAACCAAGTCGGTCCATATAAATAAGTAATATTCTTCGATATCTTTTAACTGAATGTTTTTAAGGCATTTCAGTTCATTATATTAAAATATACAGACTTGCTCAGTAATGCATACTGCCACTAAATATCATAATTAGTGTACTAATTATTTAAGTGTTATTTTTAAAATGTGCAATTTTATTTAAGAAAAGAAAGAAAAAGGGAAATAAATATTCACCAAGAAGGTGAATAGGAGCAAAACAACAAAACAAAAGAAAGGAACGAAAACATTAAACAATTCCATGCCAAACATCGAACCAATTTGACTCATCAAACTTCTTAGAAATGGTAGCCTAGTATAAGAGGAATTCAAAGACTTGGACATAGAGGCAATCACGGGAGGAGGATTTATTCTCAAAGATGCAGACTTTCCTCTCCTTCCACTCCGCCTAACAGATATCGCCAGGAAGGAATTGCCAAATAACCTTAGGAATACCTACCAACTCTTTGATCCACCATCCGACAATAAGGTCTCTAAAGGTGTTTGGAAACACCCACGAGATTTTGAAATGAGTAGGAAAGAAGGTTCAAATGATCCTCACGAAACGACAGTGGATAAGAAGATGATCCAATGATTTCTCCTCACCCAAGCAAAGTGTGCATCTATTTGCTAAATTCCAACCTCTACACTTCAAATGACCAAGGGTAAGGATTTTATCTAGAATAGATGTCCAGAGGAAAAACTTAACCTTTGAAGGAATACCCAAAGTCCAGATGCCTTACAGTGGAAGTCCAAAAGAGCATTATCCAAGCCTTCATAGAATGACTTAGTGGATACTTTTTTAACTTGGTACGCTCCCAAACTTGACAGTCTCTCTCACCCGAAATAATCCTAAACTCTACTCGGCTTATTCGATGCAGCCATTGCTCCCACTCCCAGTCTTTCAAATTCCTTCTTAATCTTTTGCTTCACACCCCATCCTTGGATAAAAAATCATTAGCAACCGAGCTAGTCTTATTGGAGGCGATTAGGATGATGCTTCTAAACTCATTCTTGAAGGGATAGTTACCACACCAGATATCAGCCCATAATTGATTGTCCTCCCTTGAACCTAATTTGAACCTGATAAATCTATTAAAATGCTCTTTTCCATTGAGAATGGACTTCCACATACCAGTCCCATGAGACCCCCTAGCCTCTCTATAGTCTATATTCCCACATTGAGTTGCAGTCATGCTTGGCCACAATCACCGTCCTCCAAAGACTTTCTCTCCTCATTGAACCTCCATAACCATTTCTTAAGAAGGGCTTGCCTATGAATTCTAAGGCTTTTGATACCAAACCCCACCTTCTTAGAACGGAAAATCGTTTTCCAATCAACAAGATGATACTTCGTACCTTTAAATCATTCCACAGATAGTTTCTAAAGCAAGTCTCAATCCTATTAGCCACCAATCTAGGGATCGTGAAAAGAGAGAGGTAGTAATTTGGGATACTAGCCAGAGCACTTTTAATGAGAGTCAATCTCTCCCCTTTAGACAAGAGGGGGGGGCCTTCCAAGAGTTCAAGCGCAACAATTCAATCCATGACCAGATTCCAAATTAATTATGATTTGAATTTGGCACTCAAAGGGTGATTCTCCAAGAATCCAATTCGCATCATAAAACATTAGCCAAAGCATGAATCAATCACACTTCACCCACTTGAATAATCTTGTTTTTGGCCAGATTGACTTTTAATCCCAAGACAGCCTCAAAACATCACAAAGAGCATCTCAAATAATCCACATGCCTTATTTAAGTGTTTATATGAAAAAAGTGCAAATAGAACCAGGTCAAAAAGGTCATTACCCAGTGCTGGTCTCATAACTACGGGGTTCTGGGAGGGGTGGACTGGAAACACCCCTAACCTTTGGCTTTTATTTTATTTTTTCCACAAAGTGGCTGCTCACGAGACTCGAACCTGTTTTTTCACGCTGACAGCCCAAGCCACTACCATCATTTCAAGTTGGGAAGCGTTAATCTGTGGTAGAAATTTTAAAGGAGTCTTGTAAATTTGTTTGAGTGCTAGAGAAGTATCAAGTGATAAACCTTTCTCTTTGTAATGTGGTTTTTTTTTTTTTTTTTTGAGAGCTTCCTTTACTAAGGGTCATTGCTTTGGTGCAATGGTAGTTCCTTGGGGTGTCCAACATGAAAACGCAGGTTCAAGTCTGGTGAGCAGCCGCTTTATGCAAAAAAAATCAAAGGTTAGGTCTGTTTCCCATCCACCTCTCCTAGCACCCCATAATTACAGGAATGACATTGGGTAATGAAATTTTTAGTTCTCTTGACCCATAAATATATAAATTGGGGGCTGGGGAGGGAATGTGATACAAAGTACAGCAAAAAAAATTGGAAGGCAGACAACTATAATGGTTAATGTCTTCATTTGTATTATTCCAATATTTGTTCTACTTGAATCTCTCTTTATTGTTTGTATTTCTGTCCTATATTTGTTGTATTTGTTTAACTCATACATGTTTTCCATAATAGTTGCTTAACATTTAGTTTCAACTCACAATCAGGTAAATAAGGTTATGTGGTGGTGGGCATTTAGCTGCTGTTGTGCAAATGACCTTACCCATTATATTTGTTTCAGTGGTCTGAAAGGAGGAGGGTTGATATTGTGGGATTGGTAGCTTCTGTCCTGAGAGCTCACCTACAAGCTTATGACCCAATTTTTTCAATGACCCTGAGATACTTGATAAGGTCTTTTATTAATTTTAGTTGCTCAACTTTTTAAGAATTTCTAGTCTGGCAATACTGTATATACTTCTGGTGTGCTGGATTCTTATTGGTTTTTTCTATAATGTGCAGTATACACAAAGTATTTTGCTTTCGTCAAGGCATTTCATCACCTATTTCAGATCTTACTGAGAGGTTGCTCCTTGAGGAACGTGATCTTCCTGCCACATCCCAGGAGAGCCTGTATGAGGCACCTCCATTTGATGAGGTTGGAACTTTTTAAGACATACCTATTTGTCTGTGTTTTTAAGATTTGTATCATCACTTATATTTGTTTTAAAAATCAGGTCGATATACAAGCCCTTGCACATGCTGTGGAGCTTACAAGACAAGGTGCAGTTGATAGCTTGCGCTTTGCTAAAGGCAATTTATTTCAGGCATTTCAGGTTCTCTGTCAATCTTTACCAGTGAATTCTTCAGCTCTATTTTTTTGTTTGGGGCCACTTCCCATACTTTTGCCCAGTTTATAGGTTTCTGTACAGCTTGAAATTAAATTGTAGGCTTGTCTGTTATAATTTTATGTTTTCAAAGAGCTTTCAGTGCTCTAGGAAAAGCTACCATTTCCCATGCATTTCCAGTGCTCAATTAGGATACCATTTATTCTAATGCCTTTCCTGTTTTCATCTCTCTCAATGCCTCTTTAAGTTAAAACAATCGAACTGTACAAAGATTACTATGATCTCCAATCAAGGTTCAAAATGTCGGTGTCGGTGGAAATGTCCAAGGTTCAAAGTTTCGGTCTCGGCATGGGTTTCGGTCAGCCTGGAAATGGAAACATATCAAGGTTTTTTTTTTTTGATAAGTAAAGTAATGTATTATCTAAGACGGGGCCTAAAAGGGCAATGGATGAGAGATACAAGGCCAGAACATGCCCCTTGCAAGAAAATAAAGGACTCCCAATCAAACACCCAATCCTTGAATTGGATGTTATGGAAAGAGGGATGAATACCAGGAGAATAAGAGGGAGAAAATATCATTGCACAGAGTGACCTCATCCTTGCGCCGATCATCAAAGATATGCCTATTTCTCTCCTGGCAGATACACCAACACAATGTAAAAGGAAGCTATCTCCAAATAACAAGACCTCTTTTAGACAATCCAATCCCAGTAGCAAGGCTCTACTCTAAATAAGCGCTTGCATGGAGACAGGGTGCACCCAAACCCTTCTAAACCACTGAAGGCACTTGCCCCACACCTTAAATGAAATGGACAATGCATAAAAAGGTGGTCACAAGACTCCCCATCATGGAAGCAAAGGCAGCACCGGCTAACAAATGTCATCCCTCGAGCCTTAAGTAAATAATGGCTTGGCGGTCTCCCATGGAAGAAAACCCACATAAAAAACGCCACCTTTGAAGTGGCCTTTGACTATCATAAGAAATCACCCAGATAGCTTGGATGGGCATTAGAAATCGAAGCATCGTAGAAAGAAGAGACTGAGAAGACCCCACTTTTGTCACCCCGCCACACTCGCTCATCTTCTAAACCAATGCGAAGCTTTTGGCCTTCAAGCACACTCACAAGGCTACTAGCTTCCTCGATCTCCCAATCGTTCAGATTTCTCCGAAGATGAAGATGCCAACTGACATAGCTGTTGCAGAAGACTTAGTGCTGCTAGACTAATCCCTCTTTGTACCTTGTAGGCCGGTAAATAAAAGGGAAAACCTCCATCAAACACAGCTCACCAACTCAAATATCTTGCCCAAAACGTATTGAGGTTTCAGTGGATATGTATTGGAAACTATGTAAAAAATAGGGTAATGTTAGAAACTTTAGGGAAACGTTGAAATTTTTTTATGGAACTTCAGGATATAATAGAATAAGCAATAATACACTTTTAGGAACCTTTATATACACAAAACAATCATTTATGATGGTTGTGGAAATTGATTATCTCATCTTTTTCTTCTTTCTTCTCTCATCTTTCTTCATCTCTCCTTTTTACTTTCTTTGGAGTTTATGGTTTTTCATATCATTTTTTTTCATAGCAACACAATTTCGATATTAGGAAATAATACCCTACGAAAGGGGAATATTTGCTCAATTTATTGGCATCGTACATCATGCCAACCGAAAAATGAATTTTATAATGTACTTAATATTTTGTGTCGGTATAGGAATATGTCGTGTCGGTCCTGGTAGACATGGGCATATGTTGGGAAACATATAAGACATTTCGAGACATTTGATACCATGTCTCCTATCTCATTAACATTACTGATTCCTTTTAAACTGACATTACCTATGTAATAACCATTTTTTTAATAATGATATTTATTAAAAAGAAAAGAGTCAGAAATAGCGGCATGCATGAGAGGTACACAACTGCCTAAACACCAAACAACTCAAGACTCAAATACAATGGAATCCAATTCAAAGACCCAATCTTGATATATATCTAACCCCTTGAAACAAGGGATGGATTGAAGTTTACCTAAACAAACGAGCAAAATTCTTCTCTTGGATCTTTGGCAAGGCCAACTCACGCTATTAAAAGATTCTTGAGTCTCTTTTTAGCCGCAACTCGTAGCTCTCCACAAAAGGGATGATCCTCCATATCACCTTTTCTTTTTTACTGAAGGGCTTCCCCAACCCATAATGCCACATCAAAATAAGATCTTTCATCGAGCTTTGCATGGTCCATTTCAAATTGAGTTGCTTCAACATGGCATTCCATAACGAAAAAGCAATAGGAGAGTGAATGAAAAGGTGGCTGCTGACTCAACCTCTTTACAACAATTTGGCATGGGCATGCCCTTTGCATTCAATTGATTTACTGTTAGCACTATGCCCTAGAAAATCAACTATAGATGATGTGGGCCTTGATTTTTACATGATGGATAGATCCCATTGGAAAGAGACTTGCCTACTATGGGAAAGATCCAATGATGGTTTGGAGTCATCACCATCATTTTTAATGATGTGGATAGACATTGGTTTTGGAAAACAAATACGGTTTTGTGTTTTCAAAAAGGTTTGAAAATGTCTTACTTTATTGACTTAGTCAACTTCAGAGATTTTCGAGTAATGGGGTAAGCAATTCGATTGCGAACTGGGGAAGGTGTTAGGCACTCCCCTTCTCCTGCTTTCGTGGCTACGTACTTTAGTTTGCATAGTCTTTGGTTATGCAAGGTTCAAGGTTTTGGTTTAGGTATAGGTTTCTATCAGCTTGGAAACAACAACTTATCGAGGTTTAGGTGGGTATGTATCTGAAACCATGTAAAAAGTATGAAAACAATGGAAACTTTAGGGAAATGTTGGAATTTTTTTACAAAACTTCAGGAAATGATTTTTTTTTTTTTAATGAATAAGGTAATATATTAAAAAGAGAAGCCTAAACAAAGGCAATGCATGAGAAGTACATGACCAAAAATAGCTCCCCAACTAAAAAACAATGGACTCCCACTCAAACACCCGATCCTGGAAAGGGATGTTAGAGAAAGAAGGGTGGATGCAAGACCAAGAAAACAAAAGAGAGGATATCCTTGGAGAGGGAGACATTGTCCTTGATCTGATCATAAAAATGCACCTATTCCTCTCCATCCAAAGGCTCCAACACAGTGCAAACCACAACCACTTCCAAATGACACGACCTCTCTCAAACAACCCACTCCCTTTGGCGAGGCTCCATTCCCAGATAAGATCCTTCATTGATGAAGGGAGCACCCAACACTTTTTAAAACTCTGAAGACACCGACCCCAAACCTTAAAGGAGAACAGGCAATGAAAAAAAAATGACTACACGACTCCCCATCATGGAGGCAAAGGCAACTTCTACTAACAAACGACATCCCTGTAGATTTCAACAAATCTTGGGTCGATGGGTTCATGGAATAACAACCACATGAAAATAGCCACCTTAGAAGGAATCTTGGATTTCCATAGGAAATCAGCTGGACAGTTTTGGTGGCCATTATTAATCATGGCATCATAGAATGAAGACAAAAAAACACCACTTTTGTCACCCTGCCAAAGTTGATGGTCTTCCAAGCCATAGGGAATATTCCGACCTTCAATCATAGCCATAAGCATGCCAGCCTCCTCAATTTCCTATTCATACAAGTTTCTCCTCAGGTGAAGATTCCAGAAAACATGATCAATGGAAAGAACATAATGCTACTGGACTGATCCCTCTTTCAGATCAGCTAGAAGGAAAATAGCCGGGAACGCCTCCATTAAACTCCTCTCACCACACCAAATGTCTTTCCAAAACCTCACCCGATCCCTTTTACTCACTTTGATGCCCACCTGGTTCTGAAACTCAACAGACTTTGGAAATACCTTTCCAAACACCACTACCATAGGATCCTCTTGGCTGATTGTTGTCCCAACCCATCTCGCTCGACCCATACTTAGCTACAATGACTTTATGCCAAAGACTATACCTCTCAATAGAGAACCTCCATAGCCATTTACCCAGTAGGGCCCTGTTAAACTTCTTAATATAGCAGATACCTAGACCCCCTTGACTCACCGGCCTGCAAACCGTATCCCACCCCAACAAATGAATTTTTTTTCTCCCTCAAAAGAGTCCCAAAGAAAGTTTCCTTGGATCTGTTCCAATCTCTTCACTGATGAAGGAATGGAAAATAAGGAGAACAAGTACAACAAGTACACTGGAAGGTTTGATAGGACACTCTTAAGCATTATTATTTTCCCTCCTTTTAATAGATACAACCCCTTCCAAGCTGCCAACCTCCTTTCAAACTTCTCAATCAAGGGGGACCAGATATCTTTAGATCTATATTTAGCCCCCAGAGGAAGACCCAAATACACCAAAGGGAGTTTACCCACACTGCACTCCAAAATACCAGCCATACGCTCAATTTTAGGATAGGATCCCACACCCACTATGGAGCTTTTTCCTAGATTAACTTTAAGACATTAGGCTACTTCAAAGAGCAAAAGAATGCAATGGAGTACACGCGCTTACTCTTTCTCCGCTTTTAAAAAGAGGAGGGTGTCATCAACAAATTGGAGAATAGAAATCTTGGGCTCACTAGGGGAGACCAGCCACCCTTGAAGTAATCCCACCACACCCGCTTTGAGGACCAATCTAGTGAGAGCTTCAGAGATCAGGATGAAGAGAAACAGAGATAGAGGGTCACCTTGGCGCAGCCCTCGGCTACCTTTAAAGAAATGTTCCGATGAACCATTTATCAGAATCGAGAAAGAAGCCAACGAAACATAAAACTTTGATTCTGTTTCTCTATTTCCGACTAAAACCCATTCTTTCCAACACAATGTCCAAAAAATTTCAATACACATGGTCATATGCTTTCTCCATGTCCAATTGGCATAGAACATTAGATTCATTTTTCTTGATCATCCCATCAATCAATTCATTAGCAATCAAAGAACAATCCACAATGTGCCTGCCCTTGACGAAAGCACACTGGCAATCCAAGATAACCTCCCTCAACACTACCTCTAACCTACGTGCTAGCACCTTCGCCACCAATTTGTACAAGCTGTCCACCAGACTGATAGGTTTGAAATCCTTGATATCCGAACCTCCTGCCTTCTTAAGAATCAGAGTGATAAAGGTGGCCCCTAGACTTCGGTACAACGAAGCATTTGCATGGAACTCTTGCATGACTTGTATTACCTCCATTCATATCATGATCTGCATTACCGCCTTTAGGATATGATAGAATAAACAATAATACATCTTTAGAAACCCTTACATATACAAAACAAACTATCTATGATGGTTGTGGAAATTGGTAACTTCATGACATGCGTTGTCACTTATGAAAATATGAAAAACACTATAGAATTTTGAAATTTTTAAATGAGGTTTTACACTTATAAACATAATCTAAATATCATTAGTTTCATTTAACATATGCTTTGAGTTTAATATATTATAATTTATAACCCATGCACAACACTACATTGGAGTTTTATTTGAAGTAATTTTTTTGTCAAATAACTAATTTTTAAAACTTTTTACTGAAAATAAAATATACAAAAAGCAAAATAGTACATATAAAAACATATACAATATGTTTCAATATGTTCTAACATGTTTACTATTTTTTTTTTAGAAAATTAACATTTTTAGTATTTTTTAATTTTTAATTATTTAAAAAATATATATATTTTTGCCAAATATACCAAAATATATCAGAGATTCAGAATGTAGAGCATGGGTAGTAATATTTATATAAAAAAATCAGACTAATCAATGCTCATTTAGTTTGATTTATTATTTTTTAACATTTTTTCTTAATTTTTCAAAATAATAAATAAAAATTTATAATTTTTTTCCAACTCCATGGAAGTGGAGTAGATAAGGCATAGACATTATATATATAAAATATCTACACTAAAATGAGATGTACTTTAGGACTTACCGAAGTTTTTGTCGAAATTGGGGTTTAGTCTTCGATCCTTAAATCCAAGTCCAAATC
>JAOXJP010139475.1:0-13388 GCA_025762735.1 Platanus orientalis | reverse complement strand
TCAACTTGTATTGTCTCACTCCGCCTCACTGGTGCAGTCATTGGTCTTCGTTGCACATGCCCAAACCATCTCAATCGGCTTTCTCTCATTTTATCACCTATTGATGCTACCCCTAAACTCCCACGAATGATCCTGTCTGCCATTGCTACAGGTGTCAAATTCACGTGGACTTGATCCACGGGATACAAGTGTAAGCCTGCCAACTATCAACTTTGAAAACTAGGGCTGGCAATAGTTGTGTCTAATGTTAGATGACACTGACAAAACCCTAAATGGACCCTTTCTATCTGTTTGGGTTTCTCTAACACTAAATGCGGCTATTGAAAGCTTTCACATGTGTGGAAACAAGAGGGGGTGGCATCAATTTTTTTTATTTATCTTTACAAAGAATCTTCTTCTTCCTCTCACTTCAATTCAGCTCGACAAGCATTATCCCAAGTACTAAGTTCCTAGCTACTCAGGTTCAGCTACACAAATCCTGTTCCACCACTCTATCTAGGGGTTATATTTTAGTGAAATCATGAGCCCTCATGTGTTTTATCACTAGTTTGGCCCATTTCCCTTCTGACCTTACCTTATCCTTGTAGAGTTTTTTCAATTTGCACCATATCACTCTGTGTGCAATCATCGGTCTTCATTGCACATTACCAAACCATCTTAGCCTTACCACCCATTAATATTACTCCTTAGTCCCTGCAGTGCATTTGTTTCTTGTACTATCTTTTATAGTCTTGGTACTCATCCATTCAAACATCCTCATCTGAGATTCAGTCATTCAATGTATGTATTGTTCTTAATTGCTCAACATTCTTCTTCATAAAAGCATGGCCAATATTATATTCGTGCTAAAAAAATTTCCCTTTGATTTTTTCTTTTATGTGTTGATCACACAGTACTCAAAGCACCTTTCCACTTCATACACCCGCTCTAATTATTTGGGAAACAGTTTTAGCTACTAGAGAATATCAGTTTCTTTTTCTTTTTCTGTTTTTTATTAAACTTTGGAACTATACCCTCTTGTAAACCCTTTTTAAAGGGGTCCAACGTATGGAATAAAGGAGCTTATTAAAAACTGAGGGAAGTTGCTGCTTCTCTCTTGTTACAATTGCTGCTGTAAGAGTTTCTATCAGCAGATGCAGCTGTTGATAGGTTTCTCAATCGGTTGGTGCTGATTAATCCTTATTCTGTTTTTTTTTACTTTTTATTTATTTACTGATCTACAATTAATTTGCATCAAGAATATTGTCGGAGAGTGGTATTTTTACAGCAAAAGTGGTAGTGATTTCATCATCTATAAGCCTACATATAAACTATTGATTCTTTTAATCTTTATGAGAAAAGACTTTATTAATGAAAAAGAAGAAAAGGGGTAAGGCATCCCCAAATCAGAGAGCTACATGGTTGATTCTTTTATTTTATTATTTGATTCTGTTGTGTTTAATCTGAGTTTATTTGAGAGGGTTCTAATAGTTGGATCAAGCTGAAATTTAGGGAACATAAAGCACACCCTTAGATCTAAATCTCCTTCAAATTTCATTATGATCTGACGATTGAGTGGGTCTTTCATATCAGTCGACCAGACTGATCTGTTACTTTGGTTAGCTGATTCGGATTCTAAAGTGTTGAATTATTTTTTTGGGATTGTTGTGAACGTGGTGATCTTAAGATCATATTATTTTATTCATGGGACCATAATCCACCGGAAACAGCAGCTCTATAAGTTGTCCTGCATCACTCAGTCTTTATGTGTTGACCATTCTATCCTCTTAGTGAGAAAAAAGTCTATTTGACTCCTGTTTGGTCCAATTTTAAACGTCACCATTTTTTTTTCTCTTTTTAAAGTGGTTGTTTTCTATTGCAAGATCATGTCATTGCAAATTTTAGGATTGCATCTCTCCTTTCATTCCTTTCTTTAAACCATATCATCCATGAACTTACTCATATCCTTAATTGTCTTTTACTACATGCCCATCTATGTCTTATCCTATATCGTCTCCTTCAGAATTTTTTTGAATTATTTTATCCGTATTTTTCAAAAAAATGTCTCTTAATGCTTTCCTCTGATCCTACTTGAGGTGCATATGCACTATATGTATTAATTAGTCTTTTCCTAAACAAGTTTGATTGATTTTATCCTATCACTTATTCTCTTAACTTCTATATTTTCATCCCTTAGATCTTTATCTGCTATTATCCCAACTTGATTTGTATTCTTGTCTTATCTGTTGTGCCAAAGTTCGTATCCATTAATCTCTTTAGCTTGTTTCCCTTTTCACTTTGTCTCTAGTAGACATTCTAAATCAAATCTTCCTTTTTTCATTGTCTCTACCAACTCCGTACTTTTACCTGTCAAGGTTCCTAATTTCAAATCAGTTGGGTGAATCTTGCTCTCTCTGATTAGCTTCTTTTTTGGAATGATGGCACTTCAATAAAGAAAGCAAAAAAAAAAAGTAAACATTAAACAACCAACAATGAGCTGGTGCGAAAATAAGGAAAAGAAAGAAAAGAGAAGACACACAAAAACAAGATAGAAACCCAAGCCAAAGACTAAACAACATTGCCCCAAAGGAATCCCACTTATCCTCATCAAAATCCCTAGAAACCAAAACCCAATACACAAAGAGCTGGAACACAAACACGATCAACCAATCCAGAGAGGAGAATTTGCCATCAAAAGTTTTTTTATTCCTCCTTGGCTAGCTTCTTTACCAGCACTCATCCATGTTGTGAGAACTCTTCCTTCCTTCTTACTGTAATCAGTCACCAATGCCGTGTATCATTTCCAGGCAACACTTTAGCTAACCCTTACTCATTTCTCATTGCACCTGGTTGATAATGCAGTGTATCGCTGCTAGGGCTGCATAAAATCGAAACATTGAATTTTTAGGGTTCTTGTTAAATTGGTTTGGCTAAAGGTTTTATTCCTTGTGCCAATGTGACACATCCATCCTTTGTCCAGGCTTGGGACCATCGGTGCAAAAAACATTGGCAAAGTATTCTTTTACTTTAGGGAGTATCTTTCTAAAGCAAATAAAATTAGAGATGAGAATCCTCAATGTACAAAGTTATTCCTACATATCCTGTGCTTTGTCAATAAGTCAGTTAAACCCTTGGCACATTGTAATGTATGGCTAAATATATGTTTAGAATCCTGCTTAAATAAGAAAAATATGAACCAAGATGATAGTGTGTTTCCAAGCCCCAGTTGAGTGCCTATCCACCCACCTAGGAAACGATGCATGATGGAAACCTCCCTTCCCTTCCCCCACACATGGAGAAAAAGGTAGGCTTGGAGAAATAGCTTCTTTTGCTTAAGAGTTCATTGTGCAATTAAAATTTTATACTAGGTTTTACCGTATGTTAAGAGATGAGGATTTTTTATTTGATCTATAAGAATGCTGAAAATGAAAGTATGGATGACGGATATATTAATTAAGACTGAATAAACAAGATAAAGAGGAAAAATTTGGAAGTAAAGTTTCATATAATCGTATAAGAAGCATAGGTGAATTGCTCTACATGAACCAGTTATAATAAAGGTCATTACTCGGTGCTGGTCCTGTAATTACGGAACCTTGGAAGGGTGGACGGCGAACAGACCTACCCTTTGTCTTTTTGAACAAAGTGGCTGCTCACCAGACTCAACCCGTGTTTTCACACTGGACAGTCCAAGCCACTACCATTGGACCAAAGCAACCTTTGAACCTGCTTATAGATGGTCTAAAAATCTTCCCTGTGTAAGTGCAATCTCATTCTCAACTTCCTGTACCCCAGGAGGTTTGTTTGTCTTAAACCTTTTCAATCTCCTTTTCAATCTTATAACTGAAGTTTTTACCCAATCTTTAAAGCAAAACCATCAAAGTTCCATCTTCACACAATACGCCTTACAAAACCGAAACCATTGCAGATTTCAACTTCAAATATTTTGACAGTTTCTTAAAGGTTTTATGTTTCCATTTGCTTAGGATTATCCATATTGGTTCACACTACCTTGTTGATGAGTTTACGGTTGTACATGATATAAACTTTCTGCCCTCCACCCGAATGTAATTTGCAAGATCAAATTTTTAGTTGCATTATGATAAATTTTCCTTGGAGGATGGTTCATGTTTTTGTTTGATTTAGTGATTGTTAGCTGTATTACAAGTGCTCTCATTTACGCAAATCCAGCTGGATAATTGCACCTTGTGCTGATCAGTAGACATCTTGTAGGTTTTAAATTTGACAGAGCTAGAACTTAATAGGGTGGATATCCGAGTTGGGCTATCTGGCGCTTTATATTTTATGGATGGATCTCCTCAAGCTGTGCGGCAGTTGCGTAATCTTGTTTCTCAGGTTTTATTTCAAACACTTATCTGTTACTTAAGTTCTCACAATGTTTTTCACCTTGAATACTTGGTAAATTTTTAGTCTGAAGCCGATGTATGTTTGTCCATGTAGATTTAAGTTCTTACAGTTGGTAGTTTAAGAGTTTATTATTGGAATTTATTATATTTATTGTACTTGAACATCAAATTCATTTCACTCTGGAGGTTGAAGCTCTGCTCCTCCCATGCAAACCACCAACATGCTGGAAATACATTTTAATATTCTGAAGAGTGACAAGATTAACCTTTTTGTACTCACTTTCCACATTGAATTACATCTCCTTAGTTCTTTAAGGGAGGGCACGTGGAGTGTAACACTGTTGAAACTCAATTTTCTATATCTAATGTTCAATATTCATAAGTGTCCTACAGCACAGGATAGTGTTACTTCCATGGGTTTTTCTCATAGAAATATGATCAGCTTCCTCTGCTCATGATTTTGAAAGTCTTGTCCTCATTTATTTAGGCCGTGTTTGGCAGCCACCTATCTGAAATCATTTCATTTCAAGTTCCCAAGGAATTTGTAGCCATAAGGTGATGGTTCAAAATGAACTCATTCAGATTGATGCTTGATAACATATATCATTTCATTTTATAAAACCTAAGATGACTTCATTTCTAATTTTTGTTAGCAAATTAGTAAAAATCTGAATGAGTTCATTTTGAACCATCACCTTATGGCTACAAATGCCTTGGGTATTTACAATGAAATTATTACATTACAGGTGGCAACCAAACAGGCCCTTAATAAGTCATACTAAATGTTAAAGACTGATATATGGAGGTGAACAGCTGCTGCTGTTTTGTCTCTACATGACTTCAACTTGGCATGAATTATTCTCCCCGAATACAAATTTTATTTTGTGAATTTGTAATACTACAAGAAACATCTGTAGTTTTAAGGAGGTAGCCTATTTCTTGAGACCCGCCCTTCCCCTTCTTTTTCCTTGTTGTTTAGTATACTGTAGTCGTCTAACTTCATACTTGTATGATGAGGTCTCATGGTCCATTTACTTCATGTTTATTCCTAGGATCCTGTGCTCTGCAGTGTGTCTGTGGGTGTCTCCCACTTTGAGAGATGTGCTCTTTGGGTTCAAGTATTGTACTACCCCTTCTATGGCAGTGGTGCTTCTGGAGAGTATGGTGAAGGAGAATATACTGAAGATGATCCACAAATCATGAGACAAAAAAGGACCTTGAGGCCAGAACTTGGAGAGCCTGTGGTCTTGAGGTGTCAGCCTTACAAGATTCCACTAACTGAGCTTCTTTTGCCACACAAAATCTCACCTGTTGAATATTTCCGCCTATGGCCTAGTTTACCAGCTATACTGGAGTACTCAGGTGCATATACTTATGAAGGAAGTGGTTTCAAGGCTACTGCTGCACAGCAATATGGGGCCTCTCCTTTTCTAAGTGGACTGAAATCTCTATCCTCGAAGCCTTTCCATAAAGTTTGCTCACACATCCTCCAAACAGTGGCTGGGTTTCAAGTAAGTTCTACCATTCTTTCTTGATGCTTTAGTGTTGATATCTTCTTTGGATGTTTACACTTTCTGCTCTTTATTTTGTGAAAAAATTTCAACCATGGTTCTTTTGTTAAAGGTTGCCTCCACATTGATTGCTATGTGCTTACAGATTCAACTTTGAGTAGAGCTTTTTTTTTTATAAATAACGTTAGTGGTTAATTGATTAATAGGTGAAGACGGGTTGTGAACCCAGGTCTGTGGTAGAACACCCACAGAATTTACCAACTTAGCAAGCTGGCATCTTAACTTGAGTAGAGCTGTCTTTCGATTGCTCTCCATGGGAAATTTGCTTTCATTTTACTAACAATACAGAACAACTCTGTTTTCCTTATAACACCCTATGGAGACTTGTTTTCCACCCCTCATACAGTGTATTTGCATTCTAGTTCAACTTTTATCCTCGGTATCTATTTCATCAATTGTGGTTTTCCTTCTGGTCTTGGAACAGTTATGCTTTGCTGCAAAAACGTGGTATGGTGGCTTCTTAGGTATGATGATCTTTGGTGCCAGTGAAATGAGCAGAAATGTAGATTTGGGAGATGAAACAACAACGATGATGTGCAAATTTGTGGTCCGAGCCTCTGACACATCAATCATAAAGGAGATTGGATCAGATTTACAGGGGTGGTTAGATGACATTACGGATGGGGATGTTGAATACATGTCTGAAGATGAAGTGAAGTTGGCTGCCGCAGAGAGGCTAAGGATCTCAATGGAACGGATAGCCCTGCTCAAGGCTGCTCAGCCACCACCCAAACCTCCAAAATCTGACGAAGAGGAAGAGGAGGAGAAAGAGGATGAGGAGAACATGAAGACAAAAAAGGAAGATGGTGTCGAAGATGGCAAACCCAAGGGGCCTTCAACCCTATCAAACTTGACTGCAGAGGAAACCGAGCATCGTGCACTTCAGGCAGCAGTGCTACAAGAGTGGCATATGCTCTGCAAAGAGAGGGGGACAAAAGTTCACTAATTGTACTTTTTCTTTAGTCTGGCTTTGTTAAGTCGTACTCTCTTTGTAATCTGATTTTGGAATTTTAGCTTGTTAGTGGCGGAAAGTGTGATCATGGAGTAAATCTTCTTTTTTTCTTGTACATCCAGTAATAGCTTGTTTATATTGTTCTGTTCAAATTGGGAAAATTAATGTGAAGGACGTAAAATGTTCTCTGTAGTGTTCATGAAGCAACTAATTGATGGACCCAATGCTGGTTTTTGTCGTTCCAACTTTGATGGTTGATTACGTTCTATAGAAACTTGCCGTGCGGATACTGCATTTAGGCTAAATTATTGCTTGGTCGCTGTTCAGAGTCTGACCCAATTTTCACAGCACATATTTGGTGCGTCCCCTTAATGAACGCCTGGCGTCTGCCCATATGAAGGGACGGACATATGACATCGAAAAAGTGATTTACACTTTTCAATGCCATGTGTCTGCTCCTGCATATGGGCAGACTTTAGGCGTTTGTTAAGGGGGCAGACCAAATCCATGAAGCAATTTTCCGCCTTTTTACACTTTATATGATTGATTTGTTTAGCTTGAAGAGCAATCTGCCTTAATCCAGTTCAACTCTGAAGCTTGGCTGACCCATGGCATGACGAGCTAGCTTGAGACACACCCTTAAGTGTACTGTTGTTAAAAGTGTAAGAGCTATTTCTTCTTTCTACACACCACAAACATAACCTTCTGGCCGCATTAGATTTTGTATTCCAGCAATGTTTACTGTGTTCTACAGGAGCATAAACAGCATTTCCTCAAATTAATAATTTAATGATAACACGGCGACAACAATAAAAGTATGCATCGGTATCAAGAGAGCTTATATTAGGTTTTGATTAAATTTGTTTTTATACATACGAGTCAAGTGCAGTGGAACTATTTAAAACCCGAAAGAGGTCAACCACAACCAGGCTGGTCAAATATGATTTGACCGAGCTGACCCAGGTCATGATATTACCCAGATAAGAAAAGCCAGGCCAGTTATATTGCCAAAATCTGGTTGCCCGGTTCCCAAAGTCATTTGCTCAACTCGATCCAGCCTAGTTTTAAAGCACTAATTGTTATAATCACTGGTACATAATTATTTAAATAATTGTATTGATCTTACTTATCCAATATAACCACTCCGTTCACACGGTTCAGCAGATAACCATCCAGGTCGAACCAGTTTGCCCATTGGGTCAAGCTGCACTGACATCCAAGTCAGTCTGGGTTTTGAAGCACTGCTGCTGGCAACAGTATTTTGGACAGGCCTCCATATCACTTGGATGCTAACACACCAAACAGCCTCTTAGTCCATATGCTAACTAAATTACCAAAACACCCTCTCAGACCACAGTGCATGTTTTTAATGACTGAACAACGCTTGAAATGAGATTTCCCCTTGTAATAAAATCAACTCCTAGTCTATTGATGACCAATTGAAAATAACAGAATCTAAACCAATCCACAGCTATACTGTAATCAACTGATGAGGCCCAACTACAAAATAATTAATAAAAGGCTATTGGCAAAACCAGGGCCTTAGCCAGGTCTCTCTCTTCTCTCTCCATCGCAATTCATCCAAAAACAGGAAACGAGAAGGGAGAAAAAAAAAGACCTTTGCTGCTATGGCATCACCACCGTCATCATGTAGCCTCTCTTTTCTTCAATCTGTACCGACAGCAACTTATCCACTCTGAAACATATGATGTAGACCCTGCTTGTTTCACATATTGAATTTCTGAGGCACAGTATCAAAGTCATCAAATTCAAATCGCTGCCGCTCCCTCCCAGCCTGAACACAAGCATTGTTTGATCAATAAGTAATGTTTGTTTGAAAAATTATATCCAAGGGTTAAGGAAGAAAACAAGTTAACAATGAGACACACCTTTGAAAGGTAAACAGGGTCACATGAAATAAGTTCATCCACAGCACTCAGCTTCTTTGATAACATCATCATCCTGGACCAAGGTACAGAACGGCATACCTTCAATAACACTCTTGGCTTCTATACATGGCTTATTAGCTACCTAATCTGATCAGGTTGATTTTTTCCCAATGAGCTTTCCAGGTTAGGACCCATCAAATAGTGGGTTTCCCACCCTCTGGCATGTGCACGCACAATCTCACCTTTGCATGGCACAGGATAGGGTGGAAGAATGAAAGCATAAAGAGTTAATGGATATTTGGGAATATTCAATTTGATTTAATGTTTTGTAAATGGCATACCTCTGAATCGATGAGTCAATATGCACAATCATCTCACAGGTCTTATATTGCTCAGGATCCTCGTGAAAGCTAACCATCCCATCCTTCTGATTGATAGTTGCAAAAATCTCACCATCTTGAATCTAAAATATTAAAAACAAAACAAAACAAAACAGTGATTGCACAGAAAAAGGTTTAACATAATGACAGCCAAAATAAAGGGATACACAACATAATGGTCCAATGAGTAAAACTAGTGACTACCATTTGGAGCACATGCATCTCTGCCTCCTTGGGGGTATTCAGTTGCACCATGCTGGCAATATCTTGAAGCGAAAGAGTCAAGTATGTCTGAGTCAATCTCTGGATATTCCGCTTATATAGAGATGATACAACTTGCTTCACTAATCCAAGATTGTTGTCCTGAAACAAAGTCCAAAGCCTTGAATTGCAAAGAAGAATTCTGGAAGGTACCAAGGACCAAACCGCTTACATTTGCAACAAAAAGATTCTCAAAATTCCATGTTAAGAGATGTGTTTAAAAAGTTGAAAAATAGGGTAAACGTTGAGAGCTCACAGATTCAAACTTCTCCCTGTTTGTCTCAACACAGCTCTCTAATTCTGCAATTTTTCCAGTGCTATAACTATTTACCAACTCAATGTACAGCTGCCAAAGGAATAGAATCAATTTAGAATACAACTTCTGTCAAATATAGACCCAAAGACACAAATATGTGCATGCAAAAACACAAATATATATATACAATATGAACAGGGAAAAAAACACTTTAAGTTGTATAGAGTAGAAAATTTTCTCTCCATGATGTGGGTGCACTACAAGCGGTACATAATTATTCATACAGATCGTTCAAATGTATAGCTGTAGCCCAAAATCATGTTGGCCAGACAACCTAATCGTTCAATATAAAGCATTTGGATATTACGATGATAGTATTTACCTATCGTCCATGCACAGGGAATTAAATCCATTCTATGAGTAAATTTTAGAATGGAAAATCAAAGAATTCTAAAATTGGATGATCCAGATACATAACTATTCTGCATGTCATGTGTAGGATAACCATGTGGCCAATAAAGAATTCTCCATCCTACATTAACTCGGGTATCCCTCCCATGTATATGATGCACAATATAGATTATAATCAAGGATTAAGCTCTCCTGTATGGCTCAGCCAAACCCAAAAAGAGTAGGGCAAGTGAAATATATATATCAAATTGACGCAACATGGCTACATAACTTGCACAATAGACTCACATGCACAACAACCGGTACATGGACAAGTCTACCAAGTTACAAGCAAATTGACCGAAAATTAGTATATGCATGTATAGATGCATCTATATACCTTAGAACAAAATGGCACCAATATAAAAATAATAACACAGATTTTAATCCATTGGAAACAAAATTCTACCCAAACTAGAATCCAATGGGTGAAAATCTTAGCATACACCTTGAGGATGGGTGAGTACTCGGAAGTACTAGGCCCTTGACATGGGTAGGACTTAGGAGGCATGTCAAGGCATGGGTGGCATGCTGAACTGTGCCATGCAACATGTTCCTAGCCCTCATGAGCTTAAACTATGAGGAATCCCCAACATGGGTTGGAGAGGCTCTAGGCTTCTTAGAGGAGTTACCTAGGGTTTCCTTGGGGGTTGGGTTCCCCATAGGGACAGTGCTTAGGGTTAGGTGTGGCAGCACTATGCATGTGATTTTAGACCGGAGGCTGTTTATGTGAGCACTATTAGCATGCACTATGCAACAGTGGTGGAATGTTGGTGGTCGAGTTGGCTATCCTATGGCATGTGTGCTCGGATGTGCCTTGTCCTGGTACCTGACATGCTTGGCCTAACACAAGACACCATTTTGGTGGCAAGGCAAGGTGAGGGGTGTTGTCTTGCATGGAACATCATGGTGCCCTGATAAGGTGTCATGGTTGTCTATGGGTTTAATGGCTCAAGTGACAGCTCAAGGATGTGATGTAGGCGTGATAGGCCTTTAGTGCTACATGCGGAGAGTGATGAGCTTCGCGGGTCGTTTGAGATGCGCTTCAATGGCATGGCATGCATGCCGAACTGGCTGACAAATCGTCTGCCTAGGCAACGACGACACAAGGGACCCTACAGGCAGGACGAGCATTGCAACAACGCAATGAAAGAGCTTGTAGACTGTTCAAGCAATGCTCGACACTTCAATGCTTTTCGTGAGCAGTATCCTTGTCAGTGCATTATGGGACATGTCGGCGAGTCAGAGAATAGCTCAAATGGCGTTTAGGCTGGACTTGACTAGGTGATGATTGGGCGCTTCACGGTTGTGATGGAGAGAAAAATCTAGCTGTGACAGTACGGTCTGCTACAATCAACAACTGTACTTCTAGTTCAGTCATACTCCTCTGGCCATCTTTGAATGGCTCTAATACCAAGTTGTTTTCTATGGATGTGCAGTAATGTAGAAGAAATATGGAGAAGAATAGAGAAAAAGAGAGAAAGTAGAAGAAGAATTGAGAAAGGAGTCACATATGTATTAAGAGATTGGGGATTTCTCTCACACATATGACCCTAATAGTATGTCCCTAGTATATACACAAATAATGTGTATGCCAATACACCACTATGAATATCCATGAATGATACCCTCATCATATGTTCTACATAATTCCTACACAAAATTCATATGGTCATGCTGCTGACTTTTTGGCCACGGAAATCCCCCAAGCCCCAATTACTGATGAGTCTTGATCCACCACAACATATGACAGTGTCCACAATTTTGTGCTTAAGGATGTCTGGGTACTCAGGCACTGAGACATACTTTTTTAATAATATTTGTAGATCATAATTTGTTGACTGCAGGAAACAATTTTAAATTATGGCGAAGTAGGCAGTAAAGCCTTGCCTAGGGAGCCCCAATGACCTAGGCATCATTGGATGCTCAACAACATGGCTGAAACTCCAAAGTTGGTTTCTGAAGGTCCTACAAGATAAGAATATCAGCATTATGGCTTGTTTTATCCTACATGCATTCCATAGCCTGATCCATATTTGATTAAAAAATAGTATAGCAATTAGTTTGTTCGTACATTATCTATAGCAAGATCTAGAAGACAGAATAGAAAAACGCATAACTAAGATGAACATTCGACCAGCATTGTGGTGACACAGTGGTGATCCCATTTGTTGGAAAAACAGAGTACAATAAGAAGAAAAAATGGGAAGCACCCAAGACCAATCAACTTATATCCCTTGGTATAGCATTATTTTCTTTCTTTTCTTTTCTTTTTCTTTTCTTTCCTATTGCTATTGGTGTAGCATTAGTTAGCCTAGTCAGCATTGCAGTGATACAATGGCAGTTCGATGGAAACAAAATAAAGAATGCCATGCACCCAACATTGCCCAAGAACTGAGAAAAAATTGTCTTCCCACTAAATTATAGGAATATCATATTTGACCATGTAGCAAAATAGATACAAGAAGTTTTGAACATGACAGAGGATACCAAAATAAAGCACAATGAAGAATTTATACATATATGGAAGCAAACACTTCATTGGTTTTAGACAATTACCTGAGAAAAGTTCTTTAGACTCCTCTGAGCCACCGAAGAAGTATACTTTGGGAAAGTAGGAGAAAACTGTCACAGAAAGTTGTATAACTCATTTGATTAATGCCAAATCAAGTAGCAATAACATCAAACAGTCAAAAGCTGTTTTCAAGTCAGGAGTTGTCTAGGCACAAAGTACTTACACAAATGACCAAGCAAAATAATTATAATAATGGTACGAATAAAACAATTGTGTCTGTCAAAATTTCCTGTAAGATCACTTACCACTAAGGTGAATTTAATAGGTTGCAATGACTTTTACTAAAGAGGAATGAAAAGATCATCTCAAATGAAAGTATCTCCACAGGCCAAATCACCAACATGGGTATGTAGTTATAAACTAATTTCAAACAAGAATCTCTCTTTTTGCCAAATCAACAAAACCTGAAACGGTATTCTGCAGTTGCTAATGTAAATTTCTACTAAACTCCTAACAAGAAGAGTTGCAATTCAACTAATCATGAAACCTGTGGCCATGTTCTGTGAGATCCTTCTATAAATTATTCAAATCCCAATTCAAGGAAGTAGAAGGGTGAGAGAAAAATCAAGCAAACCTGCCCATTATGGATGAGCGAAACCAAAATGTACTTCTTGTATGCTTCAACAGCTATAGCATTTGCAGTTGACATCGGTGCAGTAACAACCTGCAATAAATAAATACAAGCAATCGAGTTGGTCAGATACAAAC
>JAOXJP010139464.1:0-13389 GCA_025762735.1 Platanus orientalis | reverse complement strand
GCCTTGAGCTGAACTATTCAAGGCTCAGCATTAGGGGTGGCAATTTGTGTTAGTGGGTCGGGTTCGTATTGTGTTGATACAAGGGCTTACGGCTATATGGCTTAACCCTAATTTGACCTATTTATTAATTCTGTCAAAGCATGTCAATCCGCTTTGATCTAAAATAGTTTACACTCAACCCTAACTCGTTTATTTCATGTTGGGTTCGAATTGGGTTCACGGGTTATATATACTAGGCTTGTTTTGACCAGCTATATTTACAGCCTTTAGAATGGTTTAAAAACACAGCAAAATTAGGATCAGTTTTGGTCGATTCTGATCCAAATCAATTGCTTCAGTGCAAATATTAAACAATAAAATCGTGGATTGGATCGGCCAGGACCGATTCCAATTTGGATCGGGCAATTCTGATCAGAATCAACCGATCCTTGAAACCATAGCCTTTAGGAGCAAGTTTGGTTCATGGGCTTTTGGGATTTTAATACCGATCCTAAAACAATAAGTTTGACCTTATGTGTTTGAGCTACGCTCAACTTACTCTTAGTGAGCTGAACTAGAACTCAGCAATTTAGACTCATCTTGAGCCTTAGACTTTGTGTGACAAGTATGAGTTAAGTTGGGCAACGCTCGATTTAATTTGGCTTGTTGACATTGTTACGTTTGAGTCTATAGCTTTCAAGACCCAGTGATTGTTTGCGTTAACACAGACCTCTATAAACGTGTTATTGATTGACACACGATGGGTTTTTGAATTTAGTCTCTTTTTGAACATCTATTTTTTCATTTGAATGCTTTTTCTGAACTTTTTAGCCCCCAAAAACAACACATGTCAACTTATCATTCACCATACACACTACAAACACTTTTTTCATCATAGGACATTTTCTTCCTGTTGTATTTGGATTTTGGTCGGTCTTGTTTTAATGTTAGGCAAGCCAAGGTTTGAATCTGTAAGCCTGACAAGAGATAGATCACATCGGTATCAATTGACACGAAACACGGTGTTCGACAAAGGGTACTTGATAAATACGTATGGAACAACAGAGTGTTATAATTAAGGGAGTAAATGTTCTACTCTCAAATTGTCTACTCCCCATGTTCTCATATACAAAGGCCGAGGTTTATAAGGTTAAAACCGGCAAGGCATTTCTACTCTTGGCCTATGCAAACGCTTAGGTCAAAGGGCGGCACATCAGCGTTACATGCCCCCAAAAAGTGAAAATCACTTTCGGTGCTGATATTTCCACCTGCTTGACCATAGGCAGACGTCAGCACAGGTTAGGGGTTGGCATATAAAATCCTTGCTGGGTTAAAACTGTAGAAAGGGTTTTTTAAAAACACATTGTGTGCCAACCTCTGTGTCTGGAAACATGGAAGAGTAGACAATTTGGGAGTAGAACATTTGCTCACTATAATTAAATGTACAATAAGTAAGTACAGCATGGGCATGCTGGACGAGTACCGGCTTGATATCTCTCCATTCACACGGGAAGATGATTCCAACCCTTGACAGCTTAAATAGGGGCCGTATCCTCTGTGCCACCTCATGGTGAGCCACAGACACAAAGGGTGGGGTGCCATGCAAAAAGTGTTTGAACCCCATCTCCCTTGTGTCTGTGGCTCACCGTGGTGCATGCACTGTAAAGTGGCACAGAGCATACGAGTCCGCTTATCTAACCTTTTGATCCTACATTGATTCTTATGACTGCAACCTCACCTACCAAACTAGGGGTGGCAATTCGCGTTGGTGGGTTGGGTTCATGTTGTGTCAAGATAAAGGTATATAGCTCAACCCGAATGCAACCCAATTATTAATCATATCAAAGTGGGCCTAACGGATTTGACGCAAAACATATTTATAGTCAACCCGAATCCGACCCATTTATTAATTGTGTCAAAGTGAATTGACCCACTTTGACCCAAAACACATTTACAATTAACCCTAAGCCATTTATTTCGTGTTGGGTTTGTGTCCGGTTCACAGGTCATGTCAAACATTGGCACCCCATAATTTACCACATGTTTAATTTTCAAAGAATCACCTTCACAAAGAGCTTAAAAGGACCTCAACAACATCTACTTAAAAAATAAAAAATAAAAATAAATTGAGCGGTTTGGTACATGAACTGCTATTGGGTAGGGACACCCATAAATTACCACGTGTTTTATGTTCAAAGGATCAGGACCCACCATTGAACTGGTATTACCTCAATGATTATCAATACCACAATTCAGAATGAATGGACAATCATTCTAATCTGTAGTTGTTTTTCAAACCTAACCCACCTAAACTGAGGGAGGATTGTGACCGCTTCCCCCCTTGTATGCTAACCTCTGCAGCTGAGGTCAAGGGGGGGAACACACCAGCGCTGAAAGTGATTTACACTTTGGAGGGGGGGTGTAAATCACTTCTGGTGCTGAAGTGCCCACTCCCCTTACCACAGCGAGAGGTTAGCGTACAATGGGGAAGCAGACACAATCCTCCTTGACCTAAACTTAATGAGCTCAGACCGGCTCAAACTTAATGCAACCTATGGATTAACAAGCTTGTAGGACCTATGGATGAGATGTAGACTGTAGAGAGACTTTTTGGTTATAAACCAAGCAGTTTGTTTTCAATTGTTTGTTAGGTGTAAATATTTTTGTATGTATACGCTAAAAAAATACATAATATATTGTTAATATCTTATACTATTTCCACTGTATGTGGGGCCAAGATGAGCCTAAACCTGCCAAAACTCGAATGGGCCTGTTGGACAAAAGATCAAGTAGCTTTAGACCCAGAAAAAAATATGGTTGAAAGCATTTGACATTACCTAACAGATGATTATAAGACCAGCCACACCATCTCAACATATACATAAGATGAAAATATAGTTGAGACTTGAAATAGGGACATTGAGATTGATATTTCACGAGACTAAGGCCCAGTCTGGTTGCCATGAAAAGATTTTCTCGTGAAATGTTTTTCTCAAAAAGTCAGTTTTAAGCTGTCTGATTGCCATGACAAGTTGGTTTTTTCATGTTTTTCTTATGATTCTTTTCTTTCCTTTTCTTGAGGGATTTTCCTTTCTACTCATTTTTTTTTCTTTTCTTTTCTACACAATTCATGGCAATCAGACTGGGCCTAAGATTAATCTATTTTAAAATGAATGCATTCATGAAAACTTAGAAATAGTATACACAGGGGAAAAGTGCTCTGGATTTGGTAGGACAACTTATCACTTTTTTGGCACTGATGTGTCAACCCTAATGTCATTCTTTCTTTAGGCACTTTGCAAGTTGTCCGAGGGAAAAGTATTGAGATCGATCATGTACATTAAAAACTAATACTACATCATTGAGATTTGATAATGTGCAAGTTTGAAAAAATTTTGATTGGGTTATTGAGTTGAACTGTAAGTCTCTTAATGGGATCCATTACATGCAATGGTCCAGTCCGTATCCTCTCCTAATCGTTGAACTTCTGTTAACATTCACCAAACAACATATGACAAAAATTCACAGAACGTTTACAGAAGTTTAACAATCAAGAGAATATCAGGAGAGGCTATGTCCCTTAACTTCTGGATAGCAGCCACATGTGACAAAATTGGGCTTAAAGCCTGTCCATTGGCTCTATTGGGAAACCATGTTTCATTTTGGTTTTACATAGCACGTGATCGCAAAAGATCATCGTGTACCTAACCAAAAAAAAAAAGATTCATCATCTAAAATGGAGTCATTTTCTTGTATGTAAGTAATGATTTTATTGTTCGAGCATGCGCTTGGATTCAACGGGACAATTTAGAGAGTGGCTAAAGTTGGACCGACATTAGGGGTGACACATCAGCACCGAAAAAGTAATATACAAATTTTGGGGGGATGTTTTTCACTTTTAATTTTTGGCACCAAGATATCATTCTAACTTTAATCACTCTCTAAGTTGTTGTACCTAATCTTTAGGGGTTTTGAGCCGTCTTGAGTGGGAAACCTTTTGGGGTCACCAGCTTAGTGACTCTTAAGTCACGCCAATGGGCCATTGAGATGATTTGAACCATTTTTTTTTTCTTTTTTTAAATAATAATAATTATTTTAAATAAATTGTTCTGTCCATGATTTGATGTCCATGATGGTGTTCAGGACACTGGACAACATGTGAAACAAAATGGGTGGGACTTGAACAAATTTTCAAAATCCCACCCATATATATATATATATATATTGATAATTAAATCCCGTCCTTTATATTCCATCTATCAGTCCCTGTAATCCAAGACACTATCCTGAACACCAAGTCCTGGACAGAAGACATTTCAAAATGGGTGACACGAGCACAAAATGTGAAAAATCAATATTTAGTTGTCCTTCGTACGCAACTTGCTTAATTGCTTATTGTTGCTAAAATTTTAATGCTGTTAGGTCAGAGGGTTGCTAGGCCCACACATTCAGTGGTTGGTTGTGCTCCCCCCACTTCGAGTGGTTAGAATTGACTCAAGAATTTGTGCAGAGTTTCATTATTATTACCAGCGGCTCCGTAAAAGGAAGGCTAAGGTTGAAGATTCTTGGCAATAATTTTGCAATGTACGCCAATGCCCGAGCGCTCTGACTGGCTGAGGCATATGTCAGGGTCTAATGCCTGGAGAAGGGGTGGGGTGAGCAGTGCAAAGTGGTGCCACTTGTTCGGGTTCTCAAGTCCTCGGTTTTGACTGGTTCAGGCCAGTCCACTTCAAGTGGATGTGATGATGAAAGCCCACGTTGCCCTTTAAGTGCCACACAAGGGGAGTGGCTTAGAGGATTTCAGGCCCAAAAGTGTGACAGTCGAGTGGGACTCAAGTAACCTTTACCAAAATGAAGAAAATGTTTTTGTGATGATATGTCTGGTGTTTATGATGAATTATAAGTTGACACATGATGTGTTTAGGATTCAAAAAAAGTGTTCAGGTGTTAAAAATAGGAAGATCAAATTCAAAACCACATCATGTGTCAATCAATGGCATGCCTACATAGGCCTGCGTCAACACAGATCACTATTCTCCTAAAAAACAATGGCATATTAGACAATTAAGTCTTATGGTTCTTCATGATCTGAATGACCCTCTTTTACTTTTGGTGCTCATTTTGTCTACTTCCAGGTTGATATGGATCTTAATGAAACTTGTCCAATGATGGTGTAGAAGCACGGGAAAAACAATAAGCATCCAAAAAGATTTAATTAGATTTGATTTGATAGGATTAGATTAGAAAATATATGATTAAGTTTCAATGAATATCATTGTAATTGATTATTTAAACCCATTTGGAATTAAATCTAAATCACATTCACGTTTCTTTGGAATCCGTTGATCTATTAGAGTCCCTTCTAGAATTCACTGTGATTAATAGTCACTGTATACCACCGTATAGATCAAGCCTGGGTCATGAGAAAGGCCTTAATATTTTGCCCTGGTCTCACCCCATGTGCACTTAAATCAATGATGCGTCATCATCCTTAATGTGCCCTACTTTCTCACAGTTCCGCAAAAACTTCCCTACTAATAGGCTCCCATAGAACTGCATTTTGTTTGAATGAGTATTATAAATTAATGTGTCGTTTGTGCAATTTGGGCCAGAACTCATCGCATTTAATACTGTTATAATGCAAGATAAACATTATTATTGGGTCGGAATCTATTTGTTCATTGTGCCTTGGTGTACCAGGTTTGGGGTTTCTTTTGTTTCACCTTAATGTATCTTGGTCTTTTTTTTTTCATTTTTGTGATTTGATTTTTAATTGGTGGATTTATGATTTTGAGGGGTTAGCTCCAATCATTTGGTAATGTTTTTCAGGAACTATTTGTTGGGGGTCTTTGGAAGAAAAAAAAATTAGAATATGTGAAGGCAAGGTAAAGAATCAGAAGGAGCTCTTCTAATACATTTATAAAACTCTTTTTTACTGGATAACTATTAGGGAGGATTTCGTAGAGTAGGAGTTAGGGGTGGTAACGAGCCGAGTTGGGCAAAACTCTGCTCAACTCAAGCTCGTCACAGAAAAATAAAGTTCAAGCTCAGCACAAGCCTGCCTAATGGTGAATATAGGGTTAAAAATGTTAAATAAATAGAGAATGATTGTGTTGACACAAACCTCTCTAGGTAAGCCATTGATTGACACGTGTTTTTTTCTTTATATTTGATTTTTTGTACATCTACTTATTCAACTAAATACTTTTTTTAAAGTTTTTAACCCTCAACACAACACCTGTTAGCTTATAATTCACCATAAACACTACAAACACTCTTCATCACATAACATTTTCCTCCTAAATAAAGTGTTCAAATCAAAAGGCAAATATCCAAAAAGAAAGAGGCACCAAAATGGAAACACATGGAATACCCAAAAAATATTCAAAAGCTCTTTTGTCTGTGGTGTGTGTGTGTGTGTGTGTGTGTGTGTGTGTATACAAAGGTGTGCCATTGATTGACACACTGATGTTTTTTTTTCAATTTGATGTTTTTTATTGACCACCTACTTTTTCAACTGAACACTTTTTTGAACCATTTTACCCCAAAAAAGAACGCATGTCTGTTTATAATTCACCATATACACTACAAAGGCATTTTTATCACTGAACATTTGCTTTGAATATATATATATATGTAAGGCCTTAACGAGCCAAGCTTTTAGTGATCAGCACAGGCTCGTTTCGCTAAACAAGCTCAATTGGAGGCTCAGTTTCAGCTCATGATGAGCCGAGCTGAGCTAGCTCAGCTCATAGACAGCCCTAGTAGGAATGGTATTCCTTCTGGTATGAGGGGTGTGAGGAGCAGTGATGTATGGTCTTTGTAGGTTTCTTTTTTCCCGGTTTTTTGTCTTTCCTTTTTTATGGCTTTTCATTTCCTTGGTGAGGGTCTGTTTTGTATTTTGCTTGTTTGCTTTTGGCCACTTTGGTTTTTTATTAATAAAGTCATGCTTTTTATCTAAAAAACAAATACACAAAACATACACGCACACAACATACTTACACAGATCTGACTAATGCTTATGTAAACTGGATGAGAAATCCAAGTTTTACGAAGTTAATTACAAACCATATCAACATCTTTTCCCCCAAAAAAGTTTTGAGAGAGAGAGAGAGAGACTGCTACCCAATATTAAGTTTGACTACGTTGTAACTTGTAAGCCCACTTAGCAAATCATGCACCTCCACTAAAACTATGGCATGAAAGTCATTTTCTTTTTATTTTGAATCAGTCAGTGCTAAGAAAGTGAAAAGCTAATGTTATTTGTTAGTTGTGGCATGCTGTCAGTGAAGACAATGAGCTGGGTGGTGCAATGAATTTTCAAACGCCCACTCCCTAATTAAATGGCTTTAAGGGTACTAGTTGACCCGGCATAATGCACACAAATGACAATAATGGGGCCAGTAGCAACCTGATTAGATGAAAAAACCGGACAAGTGGAGCATATTAAAACTGAAGGACGGTTCATTCAACAGGTCCCACTTAGAAGCTCAATTGTGTTATAGCCCAATTGGGTAGTGAAGATTATCCAAATAATTAATTGGCCATGAATTGCTTTTGTTGATATTTTTTACCAACAAAGATAAAATAAGATTGCCCCTGTTGGTTTTGGGGAAGGTCCTCCCTGCTCCTTGTATCTCAATGATGTTTATAGGCCATGGTATGGTCTAAGATTACTATCACAGATCATCGCAATCCAATAGCAGGTTACAGTGGAAGGTGCTGAAATATTCTTGAAAATACTATTTCAACATGATTGTAGCTAAAATATTGCAGGCACAGATGGTTGTGATTCCATGCACAACAAATGGTAGAAGCCAATTTTCTTTACATTAATAAGAAGATTGGTGACTTTTAACTAAAAAACAGATATGAAGAGGACCAACCCCTCTTGAGAGTATAGGCTATAGAGGTTACCCACATGATTTTATTTGTCGAAACCACAATTTTGCTGCAAAATTCCCCCAAAACAGACTACTTTCAAGCAACTTGAAAACCCAGGACAACTGCAGAAACAGAAAGAGAGGCAGTTAATTGGGCTTGCTATATTGGAACCTGGACATATAATACATAATGGAACCCAAGGTATAATGGTATTCATGTTTGAGAAAAAAAAAGTTAAACATGCCAGATAAGTGTGTCAAACACATCATGGAACCCACACTACACAACTTCTTTCTTGTTTTTGGCTACTTCATATATATAAATTTGAATATCTACTAATTCTGAGTTTTTTTTATGCATAATATTTATATGGATTGAGCAGCAGTTCAACCAAATGGTGCTTCGTGTGGCAACCATTAAGCTGTTAAATAACTGTGTAGTGGGATCAATAATAGCTCATCTACGAGATAAAAATAAAATAAATTGGCACCAAGTAATTGCCAATTGACTGTATGGACATGTCATATGGATTGTCCAGGACAGTGTGTCTGTTCTGATAAATTTCATCAAATAATTGCCAACTAGGTGGGCAATTGCTACATATAGGTAACTATTAGTTGGATGCTTTCTTTCCCTCCCCTCTCCCCTCAACAAATAATAATAATAAAATAAAATAAATCCGCTATTAGTTGCGTAGTTCTGTAGAAATCCCTCTTTTGTCAGATAAATTAGGAAACAAAAAAAATGAGAAAAACTGGCCCAAAATGTCTGTTCTTGCGATTAACAGTAGCATCATGTGAGTCTATATAATTTCCAGTTTAAAAACTGGCCAGCTAAGCTCATGATCTTCAATATTTCAATTAATTGATGAAGAAGAAGCAAAAAGGTAGGTCCTCTAGATAATATAGCATAGAGTAGCTGTATGGTCATGTCAATTAAAATTCCCTTGTCAGAGTGTCTGTTCCAGTAGTAAGCTCATCTAATTCAGAGGTGAAATTGACCAGTTAAGCTCATGAGATAAAGGAGACAAGAAGAATAACAAAGAAGTGTAGTGTGTGTGTGTGTGTGTGTGTGTGTGTGTGTGTGTGCGAGAGAGAGAGAGAGAGAGAGAAATGTTTTTGCCCTCATATCCTCCATACAATCATCTCTTGAGTGAGGCCCTCCTTGATTACATTTTTAATTTTTCTCCTGGCAGTATAATGATGCTTAACAATACTCCAGGACTTATCACATTGCCAGGTCTGCAAAACTCAATCTTCAACTTAAACCAGACATTAATCAAGAACATGGTATATTTGAGAATCTGGAGCCTGACTTTGAGATATCCTATAGCAAAGCACCAACATACAAATGGATTCTTTCTAGAGCCTGCGTGAATCTGTGACATACCAAATGTTCAGCATCTGCCTAGTTAGGCAAACAGACAGAAAGAGGATCCATAATGAAGAGGCATCAATAATCTGAGGACTGCAAAGAAGTTACCAACCACTCTTACATGGTGAGCTCATTATTGCATCTTGTAGTTTTAGGAGGAAGGATAAGACATTGAGTGGAGTTAATTCTTCCAGATTTGAAGATCATAAAAACATAAGAAAGTGAAGCCATAAACATAGTTTGCATTTATCATTTCTTGGAAAAAAGATAAATGATTTAGTTTTTTGGGTAAAGTTGGATTGACTTAAAAACTAAAACATGTCAAGTTGGATTTGGCTCCTATTATTGTTTAGCAGTTTCAATATCAAACCATTCCTGCACACAGCTTGTAGGTATTAAAATAGAATGACTCCAAGAATACTTACCGAGTCACTTCTATATCCACCAATTAAAGTAAATTAAATAGGTGATCATGAGATCAATAAATTGCGGCAATTAATTATAGAAGGATAACAGAAAACAGAATTATAAAGTGATATCTAAAGGACCCTGTGCTTACCTAAAACTATTAGTGTAACAAATATAACCGATATTAACCGTACGGGAAGTTGATTAACTTGGATAAAATATGGTGACCTTTGAAGTCCCCTTCTACAAGACCCGAGCCAAATATATGATTGTATGGTATTTGTGAGCAACATGAAACATAATTCTCGGGAACTTTTAAATCCAGAAGCTAACCCCATCTGGGTATGTCGACCCTGTAAAGAGAAATGAAACCATGTAAGTATCAAAGATTCAAAGTGCCAGCAGGTCAGTTAATAAAACCAATGATTAGCAAATCAACCATTACACTCCCATCTCCAGTAAATTGACTTGTTAGACATACACTGCAAATTCAGCAGGTAGATGCAATTTTTATCTTTTACAGTTGCTTATGTATGCATATAAAAGATGAGAAACTTCGATATTTTATTTTGTTTCTTAGTCTTCTTTTCATTTCTGGAAGTTTGCACATATACATGAATTTTAATGACATACATGTACACTGAATGTATGCATTGAGGTGGGTAAATCTGTATTCTTTTGTTTTTTATTGCCATCTTCTTTCATGGTGGTTAATGGAGTGGCCAGATGACCAAACCCTGACAGAAGCTGAAACAGAAAAACTATAATAATTTACAGCTAGGGGTGGCAATGAGTGGACAAGTTTCAATGTCTTCATATTTTTCTGATGTGGTTTTTAGTGGCATGTTTTTTCTCCCCAATTTATTTCCTTGTATGGTGATGCAATAAAGAAATTAATTATCCAAAAAATGCATTAAAGGTGTTATATCTTTTATATCCTCTTCCTATTTTTCCATTTTTGAGTATTTTCTGTAAGAAAGTTAATGCAACTCATCCATTAGGAATGAACTTTAACTAACAAAAAGATAGCTAATAAACACAACACGTATTTTCATACCGATGTGGTGGGGAAAGCATATGATATTCTCAGTGGTTTTATAAATTTCTACCATAATCGAGTTTTTTTTTTTTCATCTCATCAGTGAGTCATTGTCATTTCCTTCTGGACCATTCATCACTTATTTGGTAATGTCTAAAAGGATGCACTAGACAAAACTGTTATGGATTATTTCTTCCAGTTGTGAAGCAACCACCCTGCATATGTAGTTTGAGCTCCTCTACAAGTGGAGGACTATCTCTTAAGACCCGAATGGTACCATTCGATTCCTTCCTTGACAAATAAGAAAGTACAAACAATGACATTCACATTGTCAAATTAAAAGGGATGCCATTAAAGTTGCAGCATGAGCAAAAAGAATGATTACCTGCTCAACTTGGGCAATGTCAAGATAAGAAGAGGAAGCCCTTTGATCAAACTTTGTTCCCACTTCTCCATCTTCCCGCTTCTTTAAGGAACTCAAAGCCATCTTACTCCTGTATGCAGACCAAAAATTACCCAAAGACCACAAAACATCTAGTCTATTACGGAGTCCTCTCAACTTGTTCTTGGAGAAGAAACTTTTATGATTAGAGTCGTAGTTTTTCAAATCCCCACTCCCACCTTCACCAACTCTGTCCCCAGTGGACTTCTGGAGGGAAATTGATGCTTCTATACCCAACCCCATAGAATAGTGAGAACCTGCTTTCCTTAACTTGTTCTTCAGTAACGAATCAAAATTACAGGCTAAATGCATAACCCCATTCATCTTTGAGTCCTCCACATTTTCAGTTTTGAGCTCAACAATCTCATCACTCTTGGCATCATATGCAGAATCTATGGTTGAACCAAGAAACCTTCTCATAATGCTACTATCATCTGAGTCATAGCGGGCATGGTGGCCCACAGGACTTCCCCCAGAAAGAAATAATGTCAACCTATCCCTGTCTTGTTCGTTTAAATTTACCCATTGTAAATTCCCCTTGGAATCTCCTATTGATGGGTCCTCCAAGATTTTCTCTACATGAATAACTTGTTCTCTAATGGCTCCAATAAACTGCTTGTGTCTGAAAATAGCATCTTCCCTCTGATGCGACTTATCTAATAGAGCTGACAGATTGACTGCCCTTTCGAAATCCTCCAACTAATTAGAGAGGATACCCAAATAAGATAGATGGTGTTGCTAACAATAAAACAATCTAAATTTGTGAAAGTTAACATCATATGGTACCTGCCATCTGGTTGTTCCGAGAGCAGTTACAAGATCAAGCCTGTGCAACTCTATTGAACTAAGGAGCAGTGGGTCTGAAGTGGCCCCTTGAACAAGATTGTGCTCATTCAACAGCATGCGGAAAATTGAGTCCATCCTAAAAGAAAATGAAATGAGAACATTGGGTTTTCTTATTAGATTTTAATCATTTGGATCATTTGGGTTATCCATAAATCATCCAAATAAATTCTAAGACGCAATATTTAGTCCAAATACAAGAGACTTCTGCGTCCCAACCACCAATAACAGAGGCAATGACATCAAGCAAAAGAATTGTTCAATCCATTCCATTTTTGTTTATCTGTTTTTAGCTTCCGAACCATTATTGAGGCAATGGTAGGTTCATACCTTACTAGTTCATAATAAGATGAGCGCATATGCATGGATGACAGTGGTGATTTCTGTTTCTGAAAAGCTAGGATTAAAAATTTTATTATCTTCTTTGGTAGGAAAGATTACGAGGAAAATTTTTGTTTATTTATTTTATGAGAAGCTCAATATGAGGAAAACGGAAGATACCCAGATACCTAAACCTTACTGAATCCATTAATACATTGCATTCCAATGCCACAAAAAAAAAAAAAAAAAAGATAAGATTAACTAACCTGTCTGCAGAATCTTGAACGACTTCAGCTGCAGAAAACAGAGGATCCGATTCCCATTGGCGGAAACTCGCAGCCATCTTCTTCTTCTGTACAGTGATATAGAGAAATGCCGATCGAAGAACGATATTTAGGGATAAATACACTCCACTGAAGGCTCAAAGGATCGAAATAATAGATATGTAAAATCAATTCTGGAACGGAGAAACCATCACTTTCCAATCTATTTGGAGCAACACCCAAGGATGAATATCAGTCCCACCAGAAAGCTTTAAAAAAAAAAATTAACCAAGATATTGGATTCTGCCGATTGATCGAGGAGAAGGGTTTCCCTTATCTTTATTCATGAAAATTGGAAAAGATCATAGTTATGGGATTCCCGAAATAAGGAAAGGTAGAGCAGAGAACGAAGATACAGGATATAGGAGAAGAAAAGGAAATAAAGGAGACGGAGGCAAGATTCTTTCCTGTTCCTACTTTAGAAACTGAGAAAGAGTCCGATTTTTCGAGAACGATAACTCATGCGAGAATACAGGCTTTTTAGGAAATCTATTCAGTATTCCCCTCTAACAAAGACGGGGTTTTGTTTTTTTCTTCCCGTGTTCTGATGAACAGTGAATCGAAAGAGTGCGATGGTGGGGCCGGACACCGGTTGAACCAAAATCTGAGAGCCCGGATCTGCAGTCACTAGGTAACTAACCCATAGCTGCCACGTAACTAAGTCATTTAAGGGCTGAAATCGTCTACGCCACACCCCCTTATGGGACACTGGGGGAATCAATTCACTTTTTGGAGGTTTTTGATTCCCCCTCCTGAGTGTCCCATCAGGGGGTGTG
>JAOXJP010139443.1:0-13389 GCA_025762735.1 Platanus orientalis | reverse complement strand
TAACCTGTCCAGATCACGATATTTCGCTGTACATGGGTGTATCGTGTCGCACACCTGCGATACCAGTACGTCTCGCGTGATACGGCCCGTATTGCGCCGTATCGCACGAGATTTTGAACTATGGACAAGCCACAGGAGAAAAAGTCTCAAAGAAGTCAACTCCAAAAGTTTGAGTATATTCTTTTGCAACCAAATGAGCTTTCAACCTTTCAATGGTACCATCAGGATGATACTTAATGGTTTGTACTCAGTGAAAACCAACTGCCTGTTTTCCTGGAGGAAGAGTAGTTAACTCCCGAGTGTCATTCTGTTGGAGAGCTACCATGAGGCAGCATGCATGGGAAATCAATGCACTTAGAGATCATGGGTAATTACAGACAGCAATAAACATGAATAAACAAGATTCATATTCCCTAATCTCATGCACTTCAAGAACCTATCAGGAATCAAGTAAGAGTGTAACTCAAAAACCTAAAATAGTGAGCCAAATAAATGTAGAAATCAAATCAGATCTAATGTAAACATTATAGACCTATTATCAGACTATAGAAGTCAGCACATCATTCAATGAGGTTAAGGGTAACTAAACACAGTCAAAGAGCTGGGACCAATAGGACATTTATAGGGTTTCGGGCAGGCTATTAGGAACAGGTAATTGGGATTAAGTTGGTTCTGTTTTAAGATGAAAATAGGTATAAGAGTTTGTCAAAACAGTGTGTTATACTCAGGGTTTTAATTGATTCCACAGGGCTGTTATGGGTTAAATTTAACGGGCTGATAGGCATGGTACTAAATTAGGAAGCAAGCTGGGTGTATGCTACAAGTAGTCAGTAAAAAGATTACATGTGAAGGACTCATATTTACCAACAGTTCACGAGGGGATTTATGTGAAGCCAAGCACATAATTCTGGCAGCAAATGTGGTTACTACCTGATCAGCTCTTCCATCGGAAGATCATTAAACATTCATCAGAGAACTCCAGGATAATAGCTCAGATCCTACAATCCACGAGTGGTATATTGTAAGCAGGCACCACAGCAGGTCAGCAAGTGACAAAATTTTCAGACAGCTCTTCTCTTAGAACCAAACTCAGTCCACGTGTGATGGCAGACCTCAGGCAACAGATCAACAATTATAAGTCTTCTGATAAGCAGCAATAGAAAGCTTCAGGTTTGAGGCCTTCTTAAAGAATCAGTCTTCCTGACAAGAAACCCTTTAATAATCAATCAGAGGATTGAATTCAACAATTGCAATGTGTATTCAGCTTGAAATCTTCAGCAGGAAATCAAAGAACAAACTAAACTCTAGGTTGATTAATGCAGCAAGCACAGGAACAAGGGTGTATGCCAGTTTTGAGATGAAACCATTGAAGAAACTTCTCTTCTAATGCTGTGAAAGTAAAAATCCAGAGAGGACCTCACCCTCAGTGGAATAAAAAGTTGCAAAATAGCAACTCCTGTAGCTGAAGGGTATAAGGAATATAGGTGTAGGTTTTGGATTAAAAAAAAACTTGAGGAAAACTGGTGTTAATGGTGCTGCAAGCCTGGAAACAGATTGGGGATCTGTTATGTGACAAATTTCGACCAAGGAGAGGTTGAACCAGATAGTTGCAGGCCTGGGTATGGTTAGGATCAGGTTTTGATGGAGGGAAAATAAAGGGAATGGATCGATGGTAGAAGAAGAAGAATAAGTACCTTGTGTGGTAATCCCTACCTACACAGCCTAGTAATCCCTACTAGAGTTCAAACTTGGCACCAAAGTTTGAAGAAGAGGATGTCCAGTCATGTGGAGCCAAATCAGCAGCTTTATTCATAAACTTCAATGAGAAAAAAATAGTGGAGTGGGTCTTTTGTAGCCCACGAATACTACTAGGGTTTCCCCTTTTACAACCCAATCCAAATTCAAAATAAAATAACAACTTACTAAATAAAAGAGAAGCTAAATTGGCCAAATCGTTGGCCTCTTAAAAGTAGTCGATTAGCCCCTAATTTGCTTCTATTCCATGCTATCAGTTTTGCCTAAAAACAAAAACTGAAATACCCTCCAGGTCCCAACTCTAATAACTAATAAACTACTTACTAAAACAGAAAATACTCTAATAAAAGACTCCAAACCGCAGCCTTGAGCTCCACTTGACATGCTAAAGATGTTTCCCCATGGTCTTCTTGTGTGGACCCCACCAAACTATGTGTGGGTCCCACATGGCCTCCATAGACTAACAAAAGATCATACTAACTGTGCCATATAGTCTCATCCTACTCAATCCAAAGGGAAGGGACCCCTCCTCCTATGGTAGTATGTCTTGAGACTTCCAAGTGGCATGATGGGGACATCATGCCATCTCAACCAACATCCATGGTTTGCTTCCATCAAGAAACTGCATGGCTGGCATATATGACTTAGGTAGAGTGATAGGAGAGAGGGATAAAGCAAAAGATTGAAACAAAGGAGATAACTGAGCAAAGGACACAAAATTTTTCATGGAATAACAAGTACAAGAACGTTTACCTTTCCTCAATGCAATTGGCAAATCAGTGGGAGAAGGAGCCTCAGCTTGAGGAGAGTACTCAGTGTAGGTGTAGACCATTTTTGTTTTTGGGCTGTAAAGTGCAAAGAATTTGAGAGTGACTCTTTTGTAGATATTAAGGAAGGCTGGGAGAGGGAGGAATGTAGGATGAGAGACTATGGGTTTTGGACATAATGAAAGGCTTCTCTGTGACGTCTATGTATGAGGCGCTGTAGCAACCTCCATCCCACTCTTTCCCATGCAAGGTCATATGGAACAATCAAATCCCGTCCAAAGTCTCCTTTTTCATGTGAGAGCTGTGGTGGGTTTGAGCTCCAACAATTGATAACCTAATTCATAGAGGTTCTATGATCCCAACTAGGCACTGCATGTGTGTCTCGGCTAGAGAGTCTTCAGGGCATCTGTTTATACATTGTCCGGTGGCATCTGTCTTATGGGATTATATGCTAGTTCAGTTCATAGTGCAGTGGACTCACCCTAACTCTTTGAGGAACTTGTTCTATTGCTGGCCATTTCAGTCATTCAAAGACCTAAGTCGGTTGGGGAAAGAGGTGTGGAATTTGATCCCTGCGGCTGTCTGTTGGCCTATTTGGGAGGAGCGCAATAAGAGAATCTTAGATGGGGATTCTCGCCCTTTTCACAAGTTGGTTGACTTTGTTCTTTCAAGAATTTATGAATGAATGTCCTCTTACTCTGGCAGCAGCTGCCCTTATAGAATGTGGATTTTTTATTGGGATTCTTGTATCCCTTATTGTAAAGGTGGTGTCCTCTATGTTTTTCTCTGCTTTTATGAGCATTTCTCATGCTGTAAAGTGGGGCTTTCTTGCCGTCTTTAATAAATTACTTTATCTTTCAAAAAAAGAAAAAATAAAAAAAAAAAAAAAAGATAGAAAGAAAGAAAGAAAGAAAGGGTGGGGAAACATTATAAGAGATCCCTTCAGTTCCTTGTGGCTGTTGGTTTCTCTTTTGCATATTTTTGGGGATGTTTATCCCCTTATTTAGTGAATATCTCTTTTCAAAAGAAGAAGTGATGGAAATAAATGTGGTTAAAATAATTTCTAATTTTCTGTTTCAATTTCTAATTTACTGTTTCAAAGTCATGCTTGCAGTGTATGGAATATTTTTTTTCCTATGTAGAATGATATGATGGCGCTTTTTTTGTGTTGCTGACGCCAAATAGTTGGGATGGGGCTCTTATGGTGATGGCAATGAGATATGACTATACAAAAAGTGCTTTACATGCCTGAATGGCTATTTTAAAGTTTCTGAGCCCAACACCTTTACCAACTAATACACTTGTTTAGGTTTCCTGCTTGTTAAGTACGTATATGACCAAGATATTAAACCTAGGTTTGGCAACTGTTACTATATTGATATTATAAATCTGGACTTTTAACTTCCACCTTACCATAGCCAACCAAACCCTTTTTTTTTTTCCATTTGTTTCTTCAATGGTATATTTAATGTGCATATAGTTATTGATGAGAACCATGACATTATTGACCTCTAAAACATGAGTACTTTTATTCTTATGCAGATATCTGCAAAGAAATTTAACACTAATCAGATTTTTTCATAATTGAATTTATGGTAGATCTGTTCATTCTGTTCACTAAACTTGTTTAATTTGTAATATACTTATTCTGTTACCTTGTATGACACCTAAATCACATTGTATTATATATGCAACAGGTTAAGCTACAAAAACACAATACTGAAGCACATGGAATTAAGTACAGGAATGCGTTGCATTGTACCACTAGAATTCTGAAATATGAAGGAGTAAGCTTCTTTCTTCTTCTTCTCCTTCCTATGAGATGCAAATTAATCCTGTATTTCTCTGTGGTCTTTATAATTCTTTATTTGAGTGGTGTTTAGTGAGGAATGATTTTGATGAGGGATATTGGTCTTCTACATGGGGTGAGGACCTTGATGTGGTTTTATGGGTGTTTTTGTTTTTTTTGTTTTCCTTCTTTTATTCTGATTCACCTCCCCAGTGAACGCTTGTTTTTATCTCTTTTATTTTAATGATATCTGCTTTCACCTTTAAAAGAAAAGCATTTCTCTGTGGATGCATTTAAGATTTTTTTTTGGATAGAATAGCATGCAGGATGGAAATCAAGTGAACTGTGTTACATTTATCATGCTGAATCTTGACGGTTTGTCCCTACAGATATTTGGAAAAAGTATCACAAGATTCACAGCTACATCTTAGAACTAAAAAATTGATATGAGCAAAAACTAAAGTTACCAACTTACCCAAAAATGTAAGTTAGGAATAACATGACCATATTTTGTTCTATCTAATGCTGAATTTTGAATATTATATCTTTCAGCTCAATAGACTCTTTTAGGAGTGTAAACCTCACAGGATACATACCAGAACATTATGGTTTCAGGCATAACCTACTAAAGACTTTATTAAAACCCTGTAACAATTTACTTTAAAAACCATACAAACATGCTACCTGTAGGGATTTGATCCATCCTTCCATGATCTTATTGCTTTGCAAGGTATTTTAAAGTACATCTAAAGTAATGGCTAATAGAAACCATACATTCACTTATCAGAGACCGGCATCATAAATAAGAAGTTTGATGAATTCTTACCATTTATCTGATATTTCAGAGGATTTTGGATGGATAAAAATAACAAGATTGTTAAGATTCTGCTTCTTTGAGCAGAATTGACCAGGAGAAGTCTTGAGTGGAAGCTCAACTGCTGTTGAAATGTTTGGGAGTTTTCTAACTAATTCAGTTCCATACAATTGATTGGAATCTTCTAAAATGACTTTTTGACTTCTAGCGTATGGTGGTCCTTGGAGTCTTATCGCTACTGTTAGCCATATTCTTATTTAAGTATAGGCATTGATATTGGATTATGGTCTGACTCATTGGAATCCAATTCATTGGCTATAGGTGTTGAAAGGAAAATATATATTCACTGGCAACTCCTTCGGTGATGTCCTGTCTTTTCTCATTTTTATCACAAAGTATGCATAGGAGGTGAAATAATTAAAATTTGATTGATCTCATCACATGTGGAATTTTCCTGCTCTAATTTTTTGAATGAGAATGAGTAAGGCATTTTCTTGTATTGGGCATGTCTGCCTCTTTCATTTCTATGAGTGACTTCTGCTTAAATTTTTTTTTAATCATTACTGACATATTTATTTAATCATTACTGACATATTTATTTTACTCTAGCTCCTTACTTATTTGTGGACATACTATTCTAAGGCAGCTGGGTCAGGTGTTTAGTTTGCCATTCAGTTAAGAAAAAGCTTTTACTAGAGCAGCTTGTTTAAATATTCAATTACGGAGTTTGGGTCTTAGGTGTCGAATATATTAAAGCATGAACCGTTAGGAAATTAGTGGTTGCCAACCAGATATGACTCTTAAGTGATTGGTGCCCATAGTTAGGAACTTTAGAGGAACTTTATAAGGGAAACTTGCATTTTCTAAAATTTGGCCATGTCAGACACCATGTCATTCTCATGTGGCAGACACATGCTGACATTCTTAACTAGACATCTTAATTTCTTATGTCTTTTGTTTGTAAGTATTAATTATATTTATCTAATTTTCATGCATATCAGGTTAAAGTACATTCTATCTTGGATGCATGAGCTATTTTTTTTTAATATATCATAGTATTTGAAAATTGGAATATACTGTACAATGTGTTGGAGTTATGATTTTTTAGGTCAGTAAGTCTGATATTTTGCATCCATGTGCCAACAGCAACACACATCCAAGTTACATAGGTGCACACCAACTCAGATGTCCCAAAGATAAGGGATTCTTGTTTTAAATTCTACCTGCTCATATGTGGTTGGGAAATTTCACCTTTCCATGTATATTCTAATTCTGGCTATTCCTCACCTTAGGTTCTCCTCCCCCCCCCGAAGAAACCAAAGGTGGTTGTAAGGATATAATTGATCGGTAGTTGCACAAGTGCCAGACACAGTGTAGGAATTGGCTTATGCTGGTTCAGTTAGTGTAGAGATTGCAATCAAATTTTTATTGAAAATAGATTGTAATATCTGACATCCAAGTTCTAATGATGACATTGTTGTAATCAAGCTGCCACACATATCACCTATATGACAGTGTTTCACGAGATAACAGAGCACATTCTCAATTTATGGATAAGCCAAAAAGTAGGGAGATGTCCATCCATTTTATACATTTTGATGACTGGATGGAAATGGATTTCAGACTTTAAATTCATTTGGTGCAAGCTGCATTACTGGCCCCAGTGCACCTGCTTGCGGGCAAGTGCTGTTATTTTAATGTAGTTGGTATTACATTGATCAAGAGAGGTAGATTAATTAATATCATCAGCTATAATTATATTGAATCGATTGGTCCTCTTTAGATCACCTAATTGGATGATATTGTAATTTCTTTAACTTTCATTAACTTTCAGTGTTAATTAGAAAAAAAAAAAAAGAAAAGAAAAGAAAAGAAGAAAAGCAAGCAACTTGTTCATCCCTCTTTAACAGCATGTTCCATGCTTTGACAGATGCAAGAAACTCAATTTCTTAGGTGGCCTTGAATATTTAGCACTTTAAAATGCTTTGAATTTGTTGTGTAGTTGGGGGATTTAGACCTTTTTTATTTTTCCCCCTTTTCTAGAGCTGATCCCAAGTGTTGGGATTAGGCTTTGTTGAGTTGAGTATGTATCTAAAGAACTGAGTGATTGTTGTTTACAGGTGAAAGGACTTTATCGAGGTGCAACATCTTCTTTTGTTGGGATGGCATGTGAAAGTTCACTTCTTTTCGGCATTTATTCTCAAACAAAACAGTCACTTCAGGTTTTTCTGCTTCAGAAAGTGAATTAGGCATGCTATTTGCTGGTTTTCTTTGGCACTGATATGCATGCACAAGTTGCTGTCAGCTAGTCTTTTTAGTGTGTTGCAGATATATATCTTCTATAAATTTTTTGCATGTACATCAGTAATTAATTAGTTATATACTAATACTCTGTGGTGCTTGCAAAGGGAGAACTGTCGAGTAGTAGGCCACAACTCCGGGTTATCATTCCTGCAGCAGCTTATGGTGGAGCCATAATCAGTTTTGTGCTATGCCCATCAGAACTAGTGAAAGTAAGTGGATTGGAAAGCTCATGCATTGAACTTATATCATATTTCTGCATGTGACACTGAGTTTTCCAGTGTAGGATGCAAGTTCAAGGGGCTGACTCTTTGGTTTCTAACTACAATAAATACAGTAGTCCTCTTGATTGTGCTGTTAAAACCATGAAGACTGAAGGGGTGAGCTAACCTATCCGTTTACTTCAGTGACATGGCACCTGACATGATATGTACTGAGAGACAATTATCTTCTCAGGTTAGGAGTATATTTCGTGGAGGTTTGGCAACTTTATTGAGAGAGTCTATTGGGAATGCTATCTTCTTCAGTGCCTATGAGTATAGTCGTTACTACATGCATTTGCAACTGAATTCTGCCTCATCTAGCCATAGCAACCTGTCAAATGCATTAGTTGATGTAGGGGTTGGCATAATCAGTGGTGGACTTGGTGGTGTAGCTGTAAGTATTTGATGACTTAGCATTTATATATTAATACAATATGACTGTGATTCACAAGTTTTTACTCTTCTTGACAGTTCTGGTCCACTGTTCTGCCATTAGATGTGGCAAAAACTGTTATTCAGACTTCTCCAGATACAAGTTCTAGTAGAAATCCTTTTCAGATACTGAGCTCGGTATGTACAGATCCTATTTCCATCTATGGATTTATGAATCACCAAGTATTAGAGGCTTATCGGGTCTTTTTCCATAGATATACAGGATAACAGGAATTAGAGGATGCTATGCTGGTCTGGGTCCCACATTAGTGAGGGCATTTCCTGCAAATGCTGCTGCAATTGTCACCTGGGAGCTTGCTGCAAAGATGTTAGGGATTAAGCGTGACTGAAGATGGTGTTTGATTTGATAAAGAACGGCTTCTGTTTATTCCTATGCATCTCCTAAGTGGACATCTGCAGATGGCTGTTGGGACGTCTTGACTAAGCCATTACCATATTCTTCTGAAAATTAAAACAGAGGCTCCGAGGCCTGTTTGATTTCCAATCTCAGGACCTCTCAGCATGGGTGGCAAATAGAGCAGTTTGAGGCTGGTTATTTAGAGTTCTAGGTTGGCTATATTCATCAGTGTGTGAAAATTTTGTGCAAGTAACATTTGTTTTTGTTCAGTTAAAATTTAGTCATTGACACAGTTTCATGAGTCTGGATTGTCTAGAATTGCTGCAAAATTGTTGAACATATAATACTAAATTTTATCAGTGAAGATTTGATTTTTGAATTGTCATCAGATGAACTTGTTTTGGGCAAAATGTATGATATAGCTTCCTTCATCATATAGATTGCAGCAGCCACCCATAAATCTGGATGATTGAATGTTAATTTTACAATCGAACCGAGAGATTGAACTGGTGTGGGAATTGGGCTGGGTCAACCTGGTAGGTTGAATCAGGTTGATGCAATGACATCAGCAAATATATAAGAGAGGTCACTGTAACACTATACTTTTGGTGTATGGGCTCCTGTAATACAAGGAATACATACTCTTAACAATTCAAGGTGATCATTTTGTACTATGATTTAGAGTGGTATTCTGTTTGGGGAGAGAGATTATGAGGTTTTTTGCTTTTTCTTTTTTCACCGGCTCTCTTGCTTCTATCCCTTCGAATGAATTGCCTTATAATTCAAATAAAAAAGGGTGATCAATTTGTATGCCCCATCCCAGGATTTTCTAGACCAAAACTTAACCAGTGGGATCTCTTTTGGACGGCCAAAATACTCCAGCAAGTCTTTAAAGGGATCCACTTGTAGTTGAGTTCATTGAGAAATCTATGCACCATTTGCTTCATGTAGACTAGATACTACTATCCTTACGGTAGCATTAGGATCACTGAATGTGTCTCCATAACTCTAAATATTTAGTTTTAGAATTCTTTCTTTCATACCTAATTACCTACAGTGTTGCAATTGAGTGAGGGCTCACTTTTTAACCGTTGGAATTGTGTTAGGATAAATGCCAATATAATGTCAGGTATCGGTGTTTAGGGGATTTTAATGTCTGGTAGAAAGTGAGTCCACATCAGTATTCTCATTGCATTAAAATCCTACAATACATATTAGTTCCCTGTTAGGAACCTAACCAATATGACAAAAGCCCTAGGACTGATAGGCTAGGCTCTTAACCTTAGATCGTAACATTCCACCATACTCCACAGCTGACGTCCCGATGGCCCCATGCTGGCCTCTCATCCAGGTAACTCGGGTGGTTCTTTCCGCACCGTAGTGGCTCTCTCTTTGGTCCAGGTTTTTCTCTGCACAAGTTGCCTCTTTCGTGAGTCGAACTCAGGCGATCTGGATTTTGTGCACACAAAATCCGTGTGCAATGCATGCACACGGACCAAGGGATGGACACATCAGCATCAAAAAGTGACAAGCACCCCCCAAAAAGTGTAAATCACTTTTTGGTGCTGATGTGTCTGCCCCTTTGTCCATGTGCACGCTTTGTGCATGGATTTTATGTGCACAAAAAGCCAAGCCCAAACTCAGGACGCGGTGTTGTTGACTCTGATATCAATTGTTACAACCTAACCAATATGCCAAAATCTCAAAGACTGATGGAAATGCGTTAGGTTAGGCTCTTAACCTTGAGATCATAACATTCCCCTTCTTTTCTCCCCTTTCTCAAATCGCCCTTAAACTTCTCTTCTACTTTGTGTGTTGGGCTGCATCTGGTCCAAACAAACTTGACCCAGTCAACCAAGTCAAGAGAAAAACAGTTGGACTCATTTGCCCTGTGGACAATTTCGGGGTTGGATTGGTAGGTGGAGTGGTGGACCAGTCCAACCAAGGCCAGTTCCTAGTTTCACCAATTGGACCAGCTATCAAGCCATCCTGTGTGCAACCCCTAATCGACACCCCCCCCCCCAACCCCCAAAAAAAAAAAAAAATAAAATAAAAAATCATAGCTTACTAATTGATAGATCACATTACTCGGCAAATCCAAAAGACATGTAAAGGTTGAAACATGAAATTTTTAACATGTTGCAAAACATTTGGGATCATTAAGTTGTTAAAACAGGTGCATGGTGCTTGCGTAGAAATGGTAGTTTGCCACTGGAAGCCTACTGCATAAAGGTTGCCAATATGATTAATGCACCAGAGAAGCACTAGGCCCTCTAGCATTAAAATGCTATTAGGTCGAGTTAGCACGAAAAGTCACATTGATAATAGGTGTTCGTCTTGTTCTGATAAATTTTTCTTGAAGTGGGCTTCTCTGAAAGGACCTTTGAAATCAGCAGAAGTCGTTCTCAAAGAAAAATGACGTTTGGTTTACAAAAGCAAGAAGCTACTTTTAACCTCCCATTTTGTCGACAGGAATTCCCAAATTCCCGTAGAAATCACTCCTGCATCTCCAAGAAGTTAGAAAGCAGACTTTTGTTGGCTACTGACTTTCCGAAAAAGTCAAAATGACAGGTGTTAACCAAACACTCTTTTGCCTGCTTTTGACTTTTTAAGTCAGCAACAAACAAAACCTACTAGCATTTTAGTGCTAGTGGGGCTAGCATTGCAGTAACAACAAAAGAAAGTGAAGCTGCATTAGGTAAGTAAAAGTGCCCTTGCAGATCCGCTAGCTTCTGCAGTCACAGGGAAAGACCTACATTCTACACATCATCCAAGATGCAGGTCATTCTTGCTCGAAGCAGCACAGGGTAATCATAAGACCAGAAAGGCTCCGAGGATCAACATTTTAGGCAGAAAATCAGGATTCATCGGTAGATCCTTTCATGGAGGCATGCTTGTTAAACAAAGTGACTGTGAATGTGCATTACAGGGCCACAACTAGCTGTTATTGTCTTTACAACTGTGTTTGTGGATCGTTAGAAACCAAGATTTAAAAGATGTCAAATTTCAGATAGAGCAACTACTTATAACATACTTGAAACAATGCAACTTTAAAAGAAAGTAGCATAAAACAATACAACTTAATTCAATAATACCTAAACAGTGAATAGTGATCATTGCATCACTTATTGAAAAAAAGTGATCATTACATCATAAATCATTAAATAAACAAACAAATATAAAATATAAATCAATAGCATAATTTTGGCTTATACATTATACAGGGTGTACCAACAAATCCATGATGTAGAATGCGGGCCGACAAGTTTCTGTGCCACATTGAATGAGAAATGAGACCTAAAATCACTATCTTACTGTCAAGAAGCATCGAGGAAACAAATAGTCGTAAGAAGAAACTAATCCTAGACCATCTTAGGGTAACAGCCATTTCTAAGCTCATAACCTGAAAAATCTCCATCACTAGTTCTGCTACCAACTCCCACCAATGTGGTAGTCATCATCATTACCATTGACAACTAGTCATCTGTTACCTACTCCACCAACATGCACAAGTATGATATCATTATCCTCAGAAGCAGATTTTGAACTATTTTTAGTGAGATTGGCCACAAGGCAATGACAATGCTAATGGGATAATTCCCATTAAATTGTATTATGAAAATTAGAGTGAAAGTTCCACCTGCAAGGTAAAGTCTCCCAGTTCTAGGGCAAAGAAAAAGAAGAAACCACAGGGAACATACAATGTAACTTTGTTATGACTTCTACTGTAAATGTAAAGGATCTGATGTAGTACACTTCAAAATTTAATATAGAAGTACCAAAATCAGCATGTCAAAGGGTATATAACTTGATCCGAGACTCCTCTATTGACCCAATAGGATGCTGTGAAAGTGGTACAGCAACAAGGAATTGAGCAACCAATCCTTGAATCAATGTAATCCCATCAACCGACAACAACCAACACATGAAAATCCAATTTAGTAGCACTTAGGCATTTATTTGAACACCTTGGGCACAAAATTAATCGCACAACAGTATACAGTCAAGTAGGGACTGGTGTTTTATTTTTTTTGAGGTAAAGATAATCATTTATTGAATAAGGAAAGCAACTGAAACAAAATACAAGAAAAAGGAAACACCGCGCAAGTGATAGCATCTACCGAAAGAAAATAAACTAGAATCACTCTCACAAACAATTACAGCCTCTCATGCCAAATATCATCCCATACCAGCCTCTCATGCCAAATAAATCACCAGTCATGCGCAAGTAGGGACTGGTGATTTATTAACACTTCAAGCATAAGACTACTTCCCAAGGAGTCGTATGATGTAACAGGGTGTAGCTGTGTTTCTCATTGAAGAAAATTAAAGAGTTCAAGTTATATGGTTGCTGACACATGTACCATTGCTGCCCCAGCTTGTGACCAGCAGTCGGATGAGGTTCCAGATCCAGTCTAGGACAAGATCTAGTCCATCCTGGTAGACACACTGGCTCAAGAGTTTATGATGCTTCTAGACATTGTTGAACCAATTTATGTTCAGCCAGTAGAAAAAAGACCAAGTTCTTGCTAAGGAAGAGGTATAGTTTATTTTAATGGATACACTAGTTCGTCCATAGTTACTTGACTCTGAGATGGTTGCATGTAAAGTGATTAAGTAAGAGTACCATGAGGCATTTCCACTACTAGATACTTATCAGAGGGATGATGTAGATTATGAGGTCTACCCTATATCAGACATTTGCAAGAAGACGAGACTACATCATTATTTGATTAATGGCGGTTTTGGCATATTATTTTGCGGTTCGAGATTACCCATGATGCTGATCATTTTTTTTGGAGAGATAAAAGGATAAAACTTTATTAAAAACCGAAGAGGGAACCAAAAAGAAACAAAAGGAACTTCACCAAGAAGGTGAAGGACACAAACGCAACCAAAAGAAGGAACCC
>JAOXJP010139442.1:0-27395 GCA_025762735.1 Platanus orientalis | reverse complement strand
GACTAAAATATGAAGTAGAAGTTAATGTTATAAAAGCATATCCCATTTTTCTCAGGTCAAATTATTCTTATTGGAACTACTTAAATTCCCATTAGATTTAACCAAGGGCCAAGATAAAAACGGTTGAAAACTAAAAAAGAACACTCATGTACTCATCTTAGAATTTTACATCTTTTATGTAGGTTGGGGTGGGAATTCTTGATCTGAATCACCTAGGTTTTTGTTTTTCTAGGTCAAGGTTGCCTATTCCAAATCCAGTTTAATTATTTCCCTATTCGATGTTGATTGGCCCATTCTGGATGTAACTCGAGTAGAGCTACACACATAACCTAGCCCAAGGATGAGTTGAAAAAGCCCAATCCAGACTTAACCAAATAACCCCAGGCCCAAGTTTAAGCTCATGCGTAACATCAGCTATAATTGGGCTAAAATTGGCCTAGCATAATGCGAGGGACCCGAACTTCTATGTATTAAACTAATAGGTCTAGGGCTGACTCAAGGCCTATAAAATTAAGTTACATCATATTAGGGCTTTAAGGGCTAGACTTTTGGGATTATGTTACAAATTAATGCATCTCACATACATAATATGAGTTTCGTTCTTTCTCACTTTGTACAACACCAGCATAATATTTCTTATAAGCAGAATATTAAAAGTATATTTTATTATATTTGATAGGGAAAAAATACTGAGGCTCTTATAACGTAGAAAACCCTGACCGTAAAGAAACTAACCCGGGGGTCCTTATTAAGAAAATCCACCAAGGCCCCATGACCACCAAATCCCCGTGATAGCAACCCGAAGGATAGTGAGGCCACTTAAGAAAGGTTTTGTTGTTCAATGACTTTTTGACGACGAAATTTATCAAAAAGCTATTGGGCCATCACTTCCCCCTTTAAAACCCGACACCTCAAAATCCACGGGATGACTCCCAGGGAGTGACTTGGGTCCTAAGTATCTGGGCACCAAAAAAGGGAAGCCACCTCATCTCTAGCTGTATGGCCCCAAAGATCACAATCTCTATTGGGTAGGAAAAGTAGGAGTCTCACCTTCTACACTTAGAAATAAGAACAATCAAGAACCCGTTACCAAAAGAATATTTTCTACAACTGACTTAATAGATTGAGAAGAGACAAAATTGGAGAAAACAATTATGATTAACCAACTAAAAACGAAAAGATTAGAGAGATGTCGTGATCAACATGGGAGGATTTGGGAAGAATCTTACCTGATATGCCACAACTCGAGCCTATAAATAAGGAGAATAGTCAACTCACTAGGTATGAGAAAAATAACCCTAACAAGAGCTTTTCATTCTACAATCATCCTTATCTGACTTGATCGTCAGAGAGCTTGAGGTTAGCACCCCACAAGTGTCACAGTTCCTTTAGTTTTTGCTTTGTTTTGCATGGATCATCTCGCCGGAGATCCTGACTCATTGTGCAACCATTTGACCGGTGTTGGGATGCTTATGGTTCCGACATCATCAGTTAGCGCCGTCTGTGAGAAACATCCTTAAGGACCAAAGGTTTACATGGTCAAGACCAAGTTAATGATAGCCCAGTACAACTCTTGTACCTAAGTGGACGGACAAGAAACCACCATCTCCGACGAAAGTTTTCATGAAGAACCTAGGGTGGCCACCCTTGAACAACACGTCTAAGGCCTGACAAGCAGCATATAGCTACTCATGGATCAGAATCGAGAGATAATGTAGGAACTAAGGGGCTAGAGGAATAAACCTAGTAATCAGGAAATGGGACAGAGAGAGCCACCATCCATCTCGATGGGAGCCGTTACAATGACCGAGGATGGGAGGATGAAGAAAGAAGCATTATAGCACATTAGTTCTGAGAATCAAATCGTATTTTCCAGTGGAGAGAAAAGGTACATACCTTCAACCCTTGGGAAGAGGAAATGGAAGTCGTGAGACAAGAGATGGCAACCATGAATGAGGCTATCAAAGGGAAAGCCCCAACCATGATCAACAAACTCATCCAAAGAACAGACCACTTGTTCACTCCTGAGGTAATGGCTCGACCATTACCCAACAAGTTTAAGCCACCCTAGATGGAGATGTTTGACGGAACCTGGAACTTTCTCGATCATCTAGAGGCCTACAAAATGCATATGAATCTTCAGGTGGCACCCGACGAGATCATGTGTCGATCTTTCTCAACCACCATAAAAGGGTCCGACCAAGTGTTGTTTAGTCAACTGAAGCCTAGGAGTATACCAAACTTCACAGAGCTTAGTTGATAGTTTATCGGTTATTTCATAGGGGCTAGAGACATAAGAAGTCCGCCACCTAACTGCTAAATATCAAGCAAAACAAAGGGGAATCCATCTGAGATAATGTGTCCTAGTTTAACAAGGAGGTGTTGCAGGTTGATGACGCTGAAGAGAAGGTAATTGTGGTTGCCCTCATTGCGGGATTGCTACACTCCAAGTTCCTCTTTACGCTATCAAAAAATCTACCCTTATGCATGGTCGACCTGATGCTGAAGGCGTAACAACATATAAAGGCTGAGGATACTCTTAGTGCCTTATGAGACCAGGAGAATGGAGCTGCTCCCCAATCTGACAAAAGGAAGAGGGAGTCATAGTCCACTCAGGATGAAAGGAACTCTCATGCCAAGGGGGGCAACAATAGTGGCGGAGCTAGACCTCGGGTTAACCTACCCTTGAGTAGGTTTCAAAATTACACCCCTCTCAACACACCGATAGAGTAGGTATTCGTGCACATCAAAGACGACTTGAGGTTCAAGTGGCCCGAGAAGATTCGGGCCCCACCTGAAAGGAGAAATAGAGAAAATTACTACCACTTCCATCAGGACCATGGCCACAACACCAACGGCTGCTTCGACTTAAAGGAGTAGATAGAAGCCCTTATTCAATAAGGGTGACTGCAAAGGTTTGTGGCAAGAAGTCCCCTAGCTAGATGAGACGACACTTGCCGAGATCCTCCCACTTGAGAGGAAAGAAGACTCAAAGGCTCAATAGGTAAAATCAGGGTGATCGTCGGAGGACTCACCAGAGGAGGGGACTCTAGCTCGGCAAGCAAATCCAATGTCAGACAAATACGTACCAAAAGAGAATGATATATGCTAGTTATAGAAAGGCTAACCAAGCAGCATAGGATAGAGCATTCCCCCATCACCTTTTCTGAAGAAGTCGCTCGAAGAGTGAGTCATTCCCACAATGACGTGTTGGTGGTGATCCTAGTCATCTCGAACTACAAAACCCATCTCATCCTCATCGACAACGGGACCTCGGCAGACATTCTTTATCTCTCAACCTTTGACCAGATGGGCATTAGGAGATACAAACTTAAGCTGATCCAATTGCCTTTAGTCGACTTCACGAGCGATAGGCTACTTCCCCTTGAAAATGTTAGCTTACTAGTGATGACCGGGATAGGTGACAAGAAAATCACTAAGGTGATTGATTTCTTAGTGGTTGATTTTCCATTGGCATATAATGCCATACGCGGGAGGTCGGCATTGAACCAGATGAAGGCAGTTACCTTAACCTACCATCTTTTGATGTGCTTCCTGACTAAAGAAGGGGTTGGGGAGGTCAGAGGGGATCAGGTGATTGCTCGTGAATGTGACAAAGGAGAAAATGACAATCAACATTTTAGATCTCCAAGATAAAAGGACTCGGACTATTGAAGAGCCAGGGGGAGGCCTCGAGGAGGTCATCCTCAATGTCAATTACCCTAACCGAGTAACCCGAATAGGGTCAAACTTGTCAGAGGAATTCAAAAGTGATTGCAGGACTTCCTTGTCAACAATTGGGATGTGTTCACCTGGACACATGAAGACATGTCAGGGATAGACCCTTGCCTGACAGTGTATCGACTCAATATAAGCCCAACTACAAAACCTATTAAGCAGAAGAAAAAAAACTTCACCTCAGAGACGAACTAGGTCATCATAGAGGAAGTGGAAAAGTTGCTCAAAACCTGATTTGTAAGGGAGGTCCATTACCCCAAGTGGTTGGCAAACGTTGTAATGGTGCAAAAGCCAAACAAGAAATGAAGGATATGTGTCAACTTCACCAACCTCAACAAGGCATGCCCTAAGGATAATTTTACTCTCCCTAGAATTGACACCCTAGTAGATTCAACAACTGTCCATCAAACCCTCAGTTTTATGGATACTTTCTTGGGATACAACCAAATAATGATGTACGAGCCTCACCAGGAAAGAACAACTTTCATCATTGATCAAGGGCTTTACTACTATCAGGTTATGGCCTTCGTGTTGAAGAATGTGAGGTCTACATACCAAAGCCTCATCAACGAGATGTTTAGAAATAAGATTGGAAGAAACGTCGAAGTGTATGTAGAAGACATGTTGGTGAAGAGCCTCCTGACTAAAAAACATCTATCTAACCTAAGAAAAATGTTCCAAATGCTGAGGAGATATAAAATGAAGCTTAACATAGGAAAATATGCATTTGGTGTGTCTGCTAGGAAATCCCTCAAGTTTATGGTCTCCTAGCGAGGAATAGAGGTAAACCCCAAGAAGGTCAGAGCCTTAATCGAGATGCAACCACCGAAGAACACCAAGGAAGTATAACGACTAGTAGGAAGGATCGTGGTGCTAAGTAGATTTATATCCCATGCTACTAACAAATGTTTCCTTTTCTTTCATCTACTAAATAAGGCATTTAACTAGGATGAGAAATGCAGCAAAGCCTTTAAAGAGATTAAAGTTTACCTCAGACGCTTGTCACTAATCAACCAACCAAAGCAGGGTGAGGTACTTTATGTCTATCTGTCGGTATCAGAGATGGCTGTCATCTCAGTGCAAATCAAGGAAGAAAATAAGATGTAAATGCTTGTGTACTACACCAGTCGGGCATTTAGAGCAGCTGAGGAAAGATACCCGAAGACAGAGAAAATAATGTTTGCCTTAGTCATCACGGCCAGGTGACTGAGACCATACTTCTAAGAGTACACCATCCGAGTGCTCACCGATCAACCACTCAGGATCATACTGCATAAGCCTAAGACCTCAAGGAGGTTGGTTAAATGATTAGTGAAACTGAGTGAATTTGACATCAAGTCCATCCCTAGGGAGCTATCAAAAGGCAAGCTATTGCTAAATTCATCATTGAGAATACTCATATGCCAGAAGGCAAGGCCAAGGCATAAGAAGAACAACCTGGTAAGGTAGAAGCAACCCAAGTGACATGGATGCTCTATGTTGATGGCTCCTCCACCAGCAAGTCTATTGGAGGAGGAGTTGTCTTGGTTACACTAGAAGAAAGTGAGCTTGAATATGTTGTTAGGTTCGAGTTCAAGGCAACCAATAACGAGGTGGAGTATGAAGCCTTACTCATTGGATAACGAGTTGCTCGTGCCCTCGGTGCTAAGCATGTGAGAGTTAGTAGTGATCTCCAGCTTGTTGTGGGGCAAGTATTGGGAGAATATGAGGTTAGGGGCCAACGAATGAAGCAGTATTAGGCATTGGTAGTAGTGGAAAAGTCCTGATTCAAGTAATTCAATATGTAGCAAGTCCCTTAGGGGAAAAATGAGAAAGCCAATAAACTAGCCAGACTTGCATTGTCAACCGAGGAAAACCTCACCCCTAGGATCTTTGTGGAGAGCTTAGCTAAGCCAAGCATTGAGACAAAAGAAGGCAAAAAGGTCAATATGGCCACCCCGAGCCCGAATGGACTAACCAAATCAAAAAATATTTGAAGGATAAAGATTTACCTGAGAACCGAGACGAGACAAGGAACGTGAGGGTGAGGGCAAGTCGATACTTCCTCGTCAACAACACCCTCTACAAGATAAGCTTTACCATCCCCCTCCAACAATGCTTATCTAATTAGGAAGTTGACTGTGTTCTCCAAGAAATACATGAGTATGTGGGAACCACTCAGGGGGTAAGGCGCTAGCCACCTAGGTAATTAGAGTAAGGTATTATTAGCCCTCGATGCAAAAGGACATAAGCATGTTTGCCCAGAGGTGTGACAAATGCCAAAGGTTTGCCAATATCCTAAGAAAGCCTATGGAAGAGCTAGTCCTGATAGTTGGTCCATAGCCTTTCGCCCAATGGGGAATCGACATTGTCGAGCCTCTCCCTCGAGGGAAGAGGCAGATGAAATTCTTAGTGGTTGCCATTGACTACTTCACAAAATGGGTGAAGGTTGAGCCTTTGGCCAAGATTACCAAAAAGAATATCTGGGACTTCATATGGAAGTCAATCGTGTGCCGATTCGGGATACCTAAGGTACTCATCACTGACAAAGGTAAGCAGATCGACACTGTCTGGTTCCAAGAATTTTTTTCAGAGCTTGGAATTAGAAATCACTTCTCTTCCTCGACACATCCTCAAGCTAACGGTTAGATGGAGGTCACTAATTGGACACTACTAAACATCATTAAGAAGAGACTTGAGGACTTAAAAGGCCTCTGGCCTGAGGACTTGCCTAATATCTGTATGCCATTGGACTATGGTGAGAACCCCCATCGGGGAAACACCATTTCTCTTGGCATTCGGAACTGAGGCAATGGTCCTAGTAGAGATCAAGATGACCACCTACAAAAAAGAAAGTTTTGACCCGGAGAATAATGACGAGTACCTTAGAAACAACCTAGATATGTTGGAAGAAATAAGAGATGAGGCTACAGTCTTAACAACCACCTACAAACACAAAATGGCTAAGTACTATAACTTCCAGGTTAAGCCAAGAAGATTCATAGTGGGAGACTTAGTCCTCAGGAAAGTCAGCTTAGCGACCCAAGACCCCATGGAAGGCAAACTAAAGCCAAGCTAGGAGAACCCTACAGGGAAACAAGTTTTATAAACCCAGGACATACCATCTCGAGACAATGCAAGGAGAGCCACTACTTCGATCGTGCAACATCAAGCATCTAAGGAAATACTATCAATAATGTTGATGTAATCGTTTATTCCACGTTAATAAAATTTTCTTATTCAACAACAATGAAAGAGTTCAAACCCTTGAGCCTGGGTTACAAGACTGGCCCCAGGTCATAAGACGGATCCATCCCCAATGAGAGAATTTAGGTCCTCAGGCCTAGGTTACAAGACTGACCCATTCCCAACAAGAGAGTTTAGACCCTCGGGCCTAGGCTACAAGACTAATCCCAGGTCACAAGATTGATCCCAGGTCATAAGACTGAGCCATCCCTTAGGGGAAAACATAGGCTCTCAGGCCCAGGCCACAAGACTAACCCTAGGTCACAAAGGAGAGAGTTCAGAAGACAAGAAGGGCCACTACATCTATTAAATCCTTGGGAATTCTTGAGAATGAGGTTGTGAAAGACTTCAACGGATAAAGCTGAAACCTCAAGACATACCAAGACATGTATATCTTTATTAAAAGGACTTAGGTCAACCCTTTAACACCAAGTACAAAGATAAAAAGGAAAAAGATACAAAGATAAAAATACATCTAAGCCGAGAGTTTACCAGCCCCTAGGTTGAACACCACCTCGGCATCTCTTGGGGGCATGATCCCAACACCCTTAGCCCCCTCTTCTCATTTTTCTTCTTTTCCTTCCTCTTCTTCCTCCTCCAGGTCGAAGGTCACAAAGTTCAATTCTGGAAAGGTCTAGGCTACTTGCTTCTTGAAGTACTCGAAGCCATCAAGGTAGCACCCAACCTTCACGACTTGAAAGGCCTCAGACACCTTATACTCCATGACCACAGCATCGATAGCTCATTCCTTTTCTTCCTCTACCTAGACCTAAGCAAGGGTAAGAGCCTTAACCACCTTTCTTTCCACCGTTTATTTTAAGATCATAGCGAATGACCTCTCGACCTCAAGGTGACAGTTTCTCTCGGAACCAGGCTCAGACTTGGCCCAGGTAGTCTCCTCCTCAATCGACCGCAGGTGCCCAGTCAGCTCACCAAGTCAGGCCTCGTCCTCAGCAACCCAAGTGGCCAGGTTGGCATTGGTTCCCTCTACCCACGGGAGCCTTTCCCAAGGGGCCTTGATCTCTACCTCAGAGCTATCATGAATAGCACCAAGTTCTTGAGTGGCCTTGGCAAGCTAACTCAAGAGTTCACCTCAGACCTTCTTGCTAGTCTTGAACCTCTGAATAGAGGTTGCCATTATGGCCATGGTCTGCAAGGATGCCAATGAGTTAGTAAGGAGTAAATAAAGAAAATAATAATAATAAAAATAAATAATAAATAAGAAATCTTTACCTTAGCTGAGTAAAAGAGCATCTTGTGATGTAGGGAAGAAAGAGAAAGAGCCTTAAGGGGTCAAGGTCGTAGGTAGGGACACCCCCGAGGAGATAGTATTCCCTAGAACCCAGCTTCGATAGCCAATACAAAGGTCTTATAGAGGATTGGTCCCTATCCTGGACAGACGAGAAAGATGCTCGAGCAACGGTCGCATCGGGAATCGTGGCCACTCGGGGAAAAGAAGTCACAGTGCATGTAATCGTTGCATCTGTGACCTCAGATAGAGTGGCCATGTCATCCCCAGCTGCATGGTGGGGTGAAGACCTGGTAGCCTTGCCCTCTAGATCCACAACGATAATGGAGATGTCAAGAACTGGGGCTAAGACCGCCTCAAGGACTTGAGTCTGAATAGCATCAGTCCTAGGAGCCCGAGCTTCAGATTGAGAGGACCCCCCTCGGACTAGAGTCCTCTTCCTCTTCTTTAGGGAGACCATCTCTCCTTGACTAGATGCCTTGGCCTGGGCTAAGAATCTCTTGTCTAGTCTCATGGCTGTAAAGTATAGCCAACTCGGGATTAGAAAACAAAAAAAAGGGAGAAGAAGAAAGAGAAAGGAAATTAAAAAAAAAACCACACACACACACACATAAAAACTACCTGGGTTAAGACTAAAACCAAGCTTAAACAAGTTTTCAGGAGTGACAAGATCTAGGTAGGCATGGACTGGGTAGCTCACCACTTCCTAAAGGTGATCCTCTTCCTCGGGAGAAAGTCACTAACGTCTGAGACTGACACAAAGAAGAAAACCTATAAATAAAAATAAGAAAGAAAAATAAAAGGGGGGATAAAAAGACACAAACACAAACGACTCACCTATAGAGCTAATGCTTGGTGCCCAAGCACTATTGAGCCTCATGAGGGGAACCTCCTCCAGGGGGAACTCCCAACCTTCACCTGAGATGAAGTAGTGACTCCTCCACCTGCTGTTAGAACTTAGGAGGCTGGTCACCAAAGTAGTTGTTGGGTCTCGACTAGCAAAGAACCACCACCCTGGCTCTTGCTCCTTGGGACAGTAGTAATAAAGGAATTCGTTGAGGGTAAGGTGGGTCTTCCCCTCGAGTGTTAGCTCTCATAGGACCACACATCCGATGGCGCTCCTCTAGGCATTGAGCATCAATTTCCCTAGTGCCAGACCAAGACAAAGTAATAGGTCCCTGAGGAAATAAGGGATCGGGAAACGCAAACCTTCTAAAAGGGTCTACTTGTACAATGCTAAGCTACCGGTAGGGCCTCGAAGGCCAAGATGTTCCCAGGGGCAATAAGGACAGCCCCCTCAGGAATTAAGAAAGATGATAGATATCGAGTCAAGGTCCGCTGCCCTAACTCAGACACGTAACCAGTGGTGGTAAACTCTTCCCCGGGAGTAATCTCCCCCGCTGCTGCTTGGTCATTAGGAGCCAACTTCGTGGCCTACTCCGAGGAATTTTGTTGGACCTCAATCAGGTCATCGGTGACATCAACCATCTGGTCAACACTATCCCCATACACCATTGACTGCAAAGATAAAATGACTTATACAAAAAGAAAGAAGAGTCCAGGAAAAATAAACAATGACTATCGGAAGGAAAAAGACAAGAACAAATACAAACAAAAGTGAATAAACTAAAGACTTAAATAACGAAGCGAGCTAGAAATACCTGAGAAACGGATGAAGTAGACTAAAGAATAGGAGGGCAGTCAGAGTACTAGACTAGAAAACAATGTTGAAATGCAGGTATGTTGCCGAAAATCGCCCAAGGAAAAGGAACAGAGTAGCAGGGTAATGCTCGAAGTAATAAAGAAAACAAAAATGATCTTCGGGGAATGAATTTATAGGCAAAACCTGCGACCCTACACGTGTCGTTCATCCGGGGGGCATCCAAAACTTTATAATTACCTTGAGAGACGAAGCGACGCTCAAATCTCGAAATAAATGCGAGGGTTTGTCTGATGACATTGGGATTCATACAAGATGTGACGCTTGACATGACCCGTAAACGGCGTGTAGGCACGCCCCCTCGACTGCCGAAACGCATTAAAAAGCCATCATAATGCCTGCCCACAATTAATGCACCCTTGATAGATGAAAAAGTGAAAGCGGCATTTGAAATAGATAGTAACGGTCATAAATGATTCACATTTCCAAGCTAGGTAACCCGTGACTCGAGAATGAGGGGGGCATAGGGAAAAAATACTGAGACCCTTTTAACCTAGAAAACTCCAATCCTAAAGAAACTAATCCAGGGGTCCTTATTAAGAAAACCCACCGACGCCCCATAACCGCCGAAGCCCCATGATAGCAACCTGAAGGATAATGAGGCCACTTAAGAAAGGTTCTTCTGTTCAATGACTTTTCAACATCGAGATTTATAAAAAAGCTATCGGGCCACCACTTCCCCCTTTAAAGCCCAACACCTCAAAACATCGGAGACAACTCCTGGGGCATGACTTGGGTCCTTAGTATCCGGGCACCAAAAAAGGGAAGCCACCTCATCGCCAAATGTCTGGTCCCAAAAATCACAAAGGGTCTCTACTAGGTAAGGAAAGTAGGAATCACACCTTCTACACTTAGAGATAAGAATAATCCAAAATCGTTACCAAAAGAATACTCTCTACAGCTAGCCTAATAGATTGAGAGGAGACAAAATTGAAGAAAATCACTATGATTAACCGACTAAAAATAGAAAGATCAGAGATGCGTTGTGATCAACGTGAGAAGATATGAATGGAATCCTGTCTGATATACCACGATTCGAGCCTATAAATATTTGGCAACAATCAGCTCACCAGGTATGAAAAAAATAACTTTAACAAGAGCTTTGCATTCTACAGTCATCCTTATCTGACTTGATCATCAAAGAGCTTGAGATTGTCACCCCTCCGATGTCACGGTTCTTTTGCTTTTTAGTTTTGTTTTGCAGGGATCATCTCACCGCAAATCCTAGCCCGCCAAGCAACCATCTAATTACTGTTGGGACGCTCGTGGTTCCAGCATCATCAATATTTAATATAAACATTGACTAGAATGCATGGCTTAACATGAGATTATGAGAATGCTTGTATAGGGTTATGTATTTATTGGTTGGATGGTGGTTAGGCCTATATCCGTCGTAGGTTGCACAGCACCTGACCACCCTGAATGGCATTTCAAGTAATTATTTGGCATACGAGAAGCCGTTTTTTCTATTTGAATCAATAGTTTAGAAACCTGACACCATTCCTTCTCTTGTATAATTGTATCCATCTACAGCCGCTGCACTTCTCTTGTATAATTGTATCCATCTACAGCCCGCCGCAGCGGCTGTTGTCCCCCACTTACACTTTCTTTCCTCTCTTATTTGAAGCTTTTTCACAACAGAAACGGCCCATTTCAGATCTCTATCATAATGGCAATGGCCTCTCTGATTTGGTCCTGCTTCCTTCTTCTTTCTTCTTTCTCTGTTTCGTACTATGAATTATCACCACAAACCCTATCCTGTGCCCACTCGCCACAACTGGTACACTGCGAACCTGTGATGCCTCTACACCTACAGCAGCCAGACCACACGTAGCGGACGCTCGTCTTCTTGGGTATGCAAGAGGCACTGCTCGTGGGATGGAAACATATGCCTGTGTCCCCTGTTATAAGATGTGTTGGAGTATTGAGTATTTTGGGTCTAATTACTTGCCAGAATGGAGCGCTTCATTAAGCTGGTGCTCCAACACACCTTATAACTGACGACACGGGCATGTGTTGCTATCCCATCGGCACTTCAGCAGTGCCGCTGGTGTAACCGTGAAGACAAGCGTTTGCTACAGGTGATCTGACTGCTGTACTCGCCCTGTGCGCTCTGTGTCCGTCTCAGTCTCGAGGCAAGTCCCCTTCCTTCGGTTTTTTCATGGAACTCCACAGGAGGCCATGCGATAGCCTTTTGGAAAAGCTCGCTGTTGAGCTGCTTGTTGCACAGAGAAGGCCCTAAGTCGACTCCGGATTCACACTTACGTAACATCAGGTGGGAACTTACTTTTTACGGGCATGGTTTTATCCCAAATGAGAAACCAAATCATTGTATTCATTTATTCTTTTGAGTAAATCAATAAAGATCAACATCATATATATGTTTCCATGCAGACCTTCGTTAAGTTCTATAATTCATGAAATCCTAATCTAAGGTTGTACTTTTTCACATAAAAGAACTTAATTAACATATTCAAGTTCTATTATATTTATTTACCAAAAAAAAAGTTCTATTATATTTAGAAAGATTAAACCCCCAAATAAAATAATAAATTACCTAATGGATGTAATTCGGCATACTTGGTGGGGCATCTTTCTCTTCTCATCTCTGATTTGTGTTAATATTCTGTTAAATATCTAATATGATTCTTCCTATGCAGAAATATCAGTCCAAACAACTCTCAAATTAATTAAATACTCAGGCCTACTCGTGGCAATAAATTGTCAGTGTTAGGAAGAAAATGCTTTGTTAAGTGAGCCATGGTTCCTGTTGCACTAACAGCTAATACTGACTGCCAAGTATGGTTCTTCCAAACTGAAAAATCTATCCCATGCGCCAAACTCCCATGACATGCGACTCCAACAGTCTGCCAAAGGAGGGTGGACTATATGACGTCCAAATCCAAAATCTCAACTCGTGGAAAAACATAAATGCTCAAGTAATGTTTCTCCTATCCAGAATAAGATTGAGAGAATATTTTTTTTTTATACCCAAGATGCACTTCGTGGAAAAAAATAAATCTACGAGGAAGACAAGTATCAAGAAGACTCAAGACACACCGCTTGTGCCAAATTCTAGATCCATGAGTAACGCAAACCTAGTCCACAAGAAAAACGCCCAGCAAAATAAAATCTCGTGTGAGATGAATCTATGAGTAACTAAAACTTGGTCCACATGAAGAACACCAGAAAAAGGCACTTTCGTGGTGTACCATAAATCCAGGAGTAACAACATTATGTGGAAAGCCCTAGAACATGCAACTCGTGAGAGATGGAGGCAATACCACTTGTAGAATTTCTTGACGTTGATCTGACCTTTAGAAATGTTGATATATTATAAAATATCAAGGTTTCAAATCCCTTGATTTTAGGAGTGTAGCGACCAGGTCCTCCCACTTCCCTTTTTTAGAGAGACATGTGCAAGTGGCTAGGGTTGCCGCACTCCACTCCCCCACTCTCCCATTATTTTGTAGCCGTAGTATCTCCTCTCTCTATATCTCACATGATCATGGGTAAAACCCTAATTAGGGTTATCTCCAAATAACCCTAATCCCTAACTATAAATAAATGAGAAACCAAGAGAAAATTAGTTTTTATGTGAGAAAGATATTTTGGAGATGGAATGTAAAACATTGGTGGCTGTCTAGGGTTTTCTTTAAGAAGAAAAAGATGAAGAAAAAAGAGATTATTGGAAAGCCAGGAAATACTCTCTGAAGAAGAAGAAGGAGCGTGAATCTACTTGCGATCTTTATATTCTTAATCTTTATCTTTCTCCCTTCTCACTATACATACGTATCTAGATCTCGGTTATCTTCCTTTGAGAAGTAATATCTTGAGGTCTTGATTCAAGACTCTTGTTGTAATCGTTTTCCTCTTTGAATGAGATTGTTTGGTATAACAAGAGTGATAATCTCATAAGATCTAATTTTCTCATTGTGGAAACTTTCGTTGATTTGTGAGTGATTTGATTTGAGAAAACCATTTGACAATGCCATTATATTACTAAATTTTCTGTAAAATTAATCATTGGACTTTTGGGCTTTGAGAATAACAACGAGGATTCATTCATCTCTGCCAAAAAGTAAAAATCTATAGAGAGACAAAAGTTCTGCCCAAACTAGATTGTATCCCGAATTTAGCTTTGCCGCAATCCCTTACACGTTATTAGGAGGCCTCGACTATTTTCAAGAAACATGATAACAACACCTTCTATGCTCGCATGAACTTGTTAATATTGAAACTTTAAGAAGATCAAAAAACTTATGAATTACAAAACTTGTGTTCTCTTCTACTTTAATTTCTAACCATCCCAAATTCGAAGATATGTCTACTCCCATGGGTCAACCTGGGATTTACCTTTTTGAATCAACCTGATTTAATGGAGAAAACTTCAAAAGATGGGAAGAAAAGATGGAGTACACTTTGAGACATCACAATGTTTACTACGTGTTGAGTGATGATCCACCAATTATCCCTAACAGGTATAAGGCAACTGAATAAAAAATTGATGTAGCCCTAAAAGCCAACGCAGACTAGAAGGTCGTTGATTTCAAGTGTCTCCATTTCATTCTTGATATACTTTCTGATAGTCTCTTCAATCAATTTGCGAAGAAGACTAAAAATGTTAAGGACTTGTGGGAAGTTGTTACTACTGTTTATAGAGAAGAAGCTGCGGGTAGTAAGAAATTTCTCTTGTAGAATATGGAGAGTTCAAGATGGTGGATAATAAATTTGTTCTAGAACAAGCCAAAGGGTTTTAGAAAATTGCTGATGCAATAACTATTGCAGGGATGAACTTAGATCCTATTTTCCATGTCAATATGCTGATTTCCAAACTACCTCCCTCTTGGTAAGACTATAAGACTAAGTTAATGCATGAAAGAAATGACATGGATGTTGACACCCTGATGCATCATTTGTGAGTTAAAGAACTAGCTAGAAATAAAGATAAGAAGTTAGAACTAATTGAGAAGTCACATATGGTGGAAGCCAAACCTAAGGGTCATTTTGTATCTTACAAGAAAGAATTTAAGAAGCCTGTTAAAGGCAAGGAGAAACTTGTTGAACATCCATACAATAAATTTGATTGCTACAGTTATGGAAAGCCAAAGAATGTGGCTAGAATGTGTTATAGTAAAAATAATAGTGATGATGACAATCACAATCACGAGAACAAGTTCAAGAAAAAGAATAAGAGAAGGGTCCATGATGATGATATGTCAGTTGTAATCACTAAAGCCAACATAGTGGGAGAGAAAGTCGACTAATGGCTTGATACTGGTGCCACAAGACACATTTGCAAGAACAAAGATTTGTTCACCTCCGACGAACAAGGGGGGATGGAATGAATATATTCATAGGAAACTCCTCATCCTCCAAGGTGATTGGAAAAGGCACAGTGGAGCTATGATTTACCTCTTAGAAGACTGTTACCCTTAAAAAAGTCCTACATGTCCCTAAAATCAGGAATAATTTGGTATCCGGATCACTTCGGAGCAATCATGGATTCAAGATGATGTTTGAGTATGATAAAGTTATAATCTCTAAGTATGGTGTGTTTGTAGGCAAGGTATTTGCCCTTAGGAATATTTAAACTTAACGTTATTAATGAAATGCCTTCTACTTCTGCTTATTTAATTGAGTCTTATAATCTTTGGCATGAAAGATTAGGACATGTTCATTATAACAAAATCAAGCACAATTCAAATCTGGGATTGATTACCAATTTAGGTAATAGAACAAGTAATAAGTGTATCACATGTAGCAAATGCAAGGTCACATGCAGTCATTCTCAAGTGTGAAAAGATCATCTAATGTGCTAGATCTTGTACACATTAACATCTATGAAATGACAAAAACACTATCCAGATGAGGAAAGAGATATTTCATAACGTTCATCAATGATGCGTCTAAATACACTTATATATTTCTACTAAAGACGAAAGATGAAACGTTTGAAAAGTTTAAGACCTATAAAGCTAAAGTTGAGAATCTTCTTGATTTGAAGATTAAGGTTCTAAGGTTAGACAAAGGAGGTGAATACATAGACTCTGAATTCATCAAGTTTTGTGAAGATTGTGAAATCCATAGAGAGACCTCAGCACCATACACACTACAAAAAAATGGAGTTGCTAAAAGAAATAATTGCACTTTGATAGAAAATGCGATGATGATAAGTTCTGGAGCATGCCAAAATCTATGGGGAAAAGCCTTAATGGTTGCTTGTCATATACCTAATCGAGTTCCTCAGAAGAAATTGGACGTTACTCTATGTCAAGTATGGAAAGGAAGGAAGCCTAACATAAGCTACTTCAGAACCTGGGGTTATTTAGCTCAAGTTAAATTGCCAAATGAGTATACCTCTAAGGTAGGTGTAAGAGGAACTAATTGTTCACTTATTGGTTATTCAATGACAAGTAAAGCATATAGATTTCTGAATCTAGAAACTCCTACTTCGCACACCATCATAGAATCCATCAATGTCAAATTCTTTGAGAAAGCATTTCCATTTAAGAAGAACATGGAAATAGTGGGGGTTAATGAACCTATCACAAGGAAGAGGAATAAACCTATTGAGAATGTATAATCCACACCTCGAAAGAGCAAGGGAAAGAGAAAGAATAAGGACTTCACACCTGACTTTGTAGTTTGTATGGCAAAAATAGATCGATTATCCTACCAAGAAGCCATGAAATCTCATGATGTAATGTTCTTAAAAGAGGTTGTAGATGATGAAATGCATTTCATAATGTCCAACAATACTTGGATATTGGTGGATCTTCCTCAAGGGTGCAAGCCAATTAGGTGCAAGTGGATATTTAAAAGAAAGATGAAACCTGACAGAACAGTTGAGAAATACAAAGCTCGACTGGTGACTAAAGGGTTCAATGAGAAGAAGGATTTTGATTACTTCAACACCTATGCACTTGTAGAAAGGATCTTAACTATCAGGTTATTGATGGTTGTGGCTGCGATCAAGAATCTTATTATACATCAGATGGATGTAAAGGCAGTCTTCTTGAATGGCCAATTAGAAGAAGAGATTTACATTGATTAGCTGAAAGGATATGTCATGCCAGGAGAAGAAAAGAAAGTGTGGAAGTTGATAAGATCCTTATATGGGTTAAAGCAAGCACCTAAACAATGACATGAAAAATTCTGAAAAACTCTCATTGACAATGGATTCAAATCCAACAATGGAGATAGGTATGTCTATTCAAAGACCAATGGAGAGTCATGTGTGATAATCAGTCTATATGTTGATGATATGCTCATCTTTGGAACTGATTTATCTTGTGTCGAGAACACAAATAGGTTTTTCTCGTCAGTATTCAATATGAAATATCTAGGGGTTGTGGAAGTTATCCCAGGAATCTAATCATCTGAAATGATGATGGGATTGTGATTTCACAATCCAACTATATTAAGAAGATTCTCAGAAGATTTGGAATGTTCAAATGTGATCCGACACCCACACTAGTGAATTACAACCTAAGGTTGACGAAGAACAAAGAAGACTATGTATCACACTACAAGTACTTACAAGATATTGGCTACTTAATGTATGACATGTACTACACCAGGCTAAATATTGCCTTTGTAGTAGGGATGTTAAGTAGATATACAAGTAATCAAGGTAGTATGCACTAGAGTGCATTGAATTCAGTTATGAGGTATCTAAACTTTCTTCTGAGGAGGTTGTGATTCACTGGTGTAATTCACCCACACCAATGAATCACAACCTCCTCTGATCTGCATAACTTTTCTGCCTACTCTATACTACAAGCAATCTTTTATTGATAACTTTAAGTTTCTCTGTTGTCACCTGAAACAATTCAGGTCCAAGTAACTTTCTTTCACCAACTTCTTTCTAACATATAAGTGTCTTGCACTTTCTTCTATACAAAGCTTTAAATGGTGTCATTTTTCTATTAGCTTGATAAATGTTATTATAAGAAAATTTGATCAATGGTAAATGATCATCCTAATTTGCTTTTAAATCAATCACACAAGCTCTCAACATGTTCTCAAAAGTCTAGATGGTCCTTTCTAATTATCCATCTAACTATATATCAAAATATATACAAACATGTGCGGGGTGTTACAACAAGTCTCCCACTGGTCAAATATAAAAGAATAATTATAAAATAAAATTTTAATCACTTTAAATATATATAAAATAAAACAATCCCTCACGTGATTCAAAATTTTAAAAAATAAAGTGGACTAAGTTGTGATCCCAAATTAAAGTGCATATATGAAGGTGTCTTTTGGATTATGACCAACATCTTAGGAATAACATAACAAGACTTATAGAGATAAGGTGTAATAAATTACTTGAACCTATAATCCTTGTTGTAAGTTAACCGTACATGTCACCCACACAACAAATTTTGATACCTTTTAGTTCTTTTGCGTTTTGGTGCTATTTTTAACCTACGCACAACTTGAATTCTCCTGAGGGCTCTAAAGATCGAACCCACATTCTCATAGAAAGTGGCCTCAATTCCACACCCATGTGGGTGAGTCCATCAAGTGTGCACTACAACTATAGCGCATTACCTATAAAGGATATGAACCTATTAAAAGTTATAAAACTTATCCCTTACTTTATTATAGTTTGCACTATCTATATCATAAGAAACAGGTACTAGTGATAGTGCTACTGTTGAACTTGAAATTCCTATAAAGTAATTCTAGAGGGTGAATAGGATTTTAAATTTAATTTACCTCTTTTTAATAGTGTTGGGATTGATTTTAGATTGATTTTAATCTTTTTACCTTAGCCCAGGTATATGTGTACAACAAGGTGTCTACTTAAGTATTTTATCAAACAAGTAATGTGCAAGAGTAGTAACATGCATAAAAGTAAAGAAATAAGCAATCACACACTCAATCTACAACAAGAGATTTATAGTAGTTTGGCATGATGGCTTACGTCCACTCTTTTAAAGCTCACCACCAAACTTAAGTATATTTCATTTAGATTGTCTAATACAATCTACGTAAAAAACATACAAAACCTAAATTATTTGACCTTAGCAAGCTATTCAACAACATTCGGTGTCTTTGGTGAGTGTGAACTACTTTCAGTGTCTCTGGCGGAAGCAAAGCAAGTCAATAGTAAAAATGAATGCAAAGGAAAATAAATATTACTACAAATTGGTTGATGTTGCTATTTTCATAAAGTGGGGTGCTCCTTGTAAAGCTAGTATGCCTTAGATACCCACAATCTTCAAGGTTTTGGTTCTAGTGTTCATTGAGCTCAACCAAGTGTGAGGTTCCTTTTAGGAAGAGCTCACTACAAGTTATCCTCAATAGCAGAAGTTTATTATTCAAGAGGAGAGAATGAGAGAGTGATTCTTGGTGGAGATGTTAACTACTCAAGCTCAAAACAGTGAGAGAATGGATATTTTCCCAAGGGATGAAGTTCTCAATTTAGTAAACTTTCTAACACTCTCTAGCTTGTTTGAAGTGTTTGTCTTAAAAAGAAAAGTTCCATTTTATAAGGGTGAGAAGCACCTACAACCATATGATTAGAATCTTTCAAAACGAACAATTCTTTAGAGCCTTAAATTTCAAAAGTAGGGTTCAAATTTTGAAACATTTCGCATGGGGGGAATAAAAAATTAAGTTTGACAAAAAATGCCCCCATGATCGATTACAGATCTCTTGATTAATCATGGGTTTAGCTCTATGCCTAAACTGGTCATGATTGATCACGAGATCCATGATCAGTCACAAGGTCAGGTAGTCAGGCCGTGATCCAACTCATGATTGATTACGACATAAGGGGCATGACATTCGAAACTCTTAGTCTGGACCCAGATTTGGGTTGTGATCAATCACAACATAAATTTGCTAAATGACATTTAGACACTCTTTGGGGCTAATCTTTGGGTCTTCTTTCCTTAGGTCTTTTGAGGATTCGACCACCATGTTCAAGCCTACTTTGTATGCTTTATACCTTGAGTGGTGCAAGAAAATCCGAGGTAGTCTCTGGTCTCTTCTTCAAGCCTTTGGTCAACCATGTCTTCATGTCTTGAACTTGTGAGGACATAAGACTCTTACAAGACATAGACCACTACCTGGTTTATCCATGAGATTGACATACATTAACAAAACTCAATGCCTACTTCTTTAAGTAGCTTATAGGTTAGGTTTCCATCAATGAATGTTTATCTTAATAAGCTTAAGCCCTATCCCACTTGATGTTTTCATCACATACTTTATAACTAATGGTTTGGTTAGAGGATTAGCTAGGTTCATCTTTGACCTTACAAATTCTAAGGCAATTACCCCCATCAAATATCACTTGTCTTACTACATTATGTCTTAGATGAGTGTGTCTACATTTTTCATTGGATATTTTACCAGTAGCTTGAGCTATGGTAGCTATATTATCACAATGAATTGAGATGGATGGGATAGGCCTTGGACACAAAGGCATATCAGTCAATAAATTCGAAAGTCATTCAGCTTCATCTCATGCCTTTTACAAGGTGATAAACTCTAACTCCATTATGGATAGATCTACACACATTTTCTTGGATGATTTCCAAGACACTGCTCTTCCACTAAGTGTGAACTCAAACCCACTTGTGGACTTCACCTTATCAGAGTCGGATATCCAGTTAGCATTGCTATATCCTTCAAGGATAGTAGGATATCTACTATAATGTAAACCTAAATTAGTAGTATTTTTTAGGTATTTCAACACTTTAGTGATTGCAATCTAATGGTCTTTGCTTGGTTTATAAGTATATTTACTAAATCTATTAATTGCATAACTAATATTAATTCTTGTATTATTTATTAGATACATCAAGCTACAAATAATTTTAGCATATTTCTTTTATGATACTACAATACCTCTATTTCTTTTTAAAGATGTTTACGCAAGGATCATAAGGAGTAGAAATAAGTTTGCAAATAGTTTGCCCAAATCTATTTAACATATTTTCAAGTGATTGAGACAAACAAATTTCATCATTGATTCTAGTTATCTTTATTCCTAGAATAATATCAACTTATCCTAGGTCCTTCATATTAAATATAGATGATTGAGATCTCTTAGTAGATTTAACAACGTCTAAAATAATACCAAATATAAACATATCATCAACATATAAGCATACAATCACACTAACATCGTTAGAAAATTTACTATAAACACTTTAATCTCAATCATTCACAACAAATCAATTATTAATCACGGTATTATAAAAATTTTCATGCCATTGTTTAGGAGCTTGTTTAAGTCCATACATAAATTTAACTAATCTACATGCTTTTCTTTGTTGTCTTTTAACTACAAAGCGTTTAGGTTGTTCCATGTAAATTTTTTCTTCTAAATCTCCATTTAGAAAGGTTTTTTTAATATACATTGAGTTTATTACTAGTTTATGTATTGAAGCAATAGCTATTAGGATTCTTATAATAGTAATCCTAGTCACATGTGCATAACTATCAAAGAAATCTAAACATTTTTTTTCTTTAAAGACTTTGGCTATATATTAATCTAGCCTTAAATTTATCAATTGAACCATCTGGCTTTAGCTTCTTCTTTAATATCCATTTGCATTCAATTGATTTTGTTCTTTTAGGTAAACCAACTAATTCCCATGTGGGTTTATTTATTATAAATTCAATTTCATTATTAGTAGCTTCTTTCCAAAATATTCCATCTAGTGAAGATATGGCTTCTTGCTAGATTTTAGGATCTTCAACTATTAGGAATGTATAGTAATATAAAGGATTAGTTTTCTTGTCTTTTTACTATGTCTTGGCTCAACTTCTTCTATTTCATTTTATCCTTTCTAATTAAGCTATCATTATAAGATTTCGCTTGTTGTTTATTTTATATTTCTTTTCCTTTGTTAGGTATATTCTTCATAGGGAATATATTCTCAAAAAATTCAATATCTCTTGATTTTATTATAGTATTAGGTTCTAGAATATTATATTTTTATTTTAATACTAAAAATCTATATGCCACAATCTTTTTAGCATATTTAAAACACACAATCAGATGTTCTATATTCATTTTCTCTTTTCATTATTTTTAGTAATCTTACTTTAATTAGGCACCCCTACATTTTTAAAGTATTTTAGGTTTGGAGTTCTATAAGCTATAATTCATAAAATGTTTTTCCAATCTTCTTATGTGGTATTCTATTTTGTATATGACATGCAAATATAATAGTTTTCCTCCACAAGTTTTGGTGTAGACCCAAGCTAATTAATATAGAGTTCATCATTTCTGTAAAAGTTCTATTTTTCCTTTTGGCTATTCCATTTTGTTTAGTTGAATATGGTTCAATGTATAATTTCATTTTTTTTTCACAAAATTCACTAAATGAGTTAGATTTATATTTTCCTCTTATATCTAATCTTAATATTTTAATCTTTCTTTCTAATTGATTTTTTACCTCAGTTTTATATTTTATAAAGTATTCTAGAGCTTCATCTTTATGCTTTAGTAGATATATTTTGGTGTATCCAAAATAATCATCTACAAAGGTTATGTAATAACATTTTCCTCTTCTAGTCGGGCTTGATTTTAAGTCTCCTAGATCACTATGTATGAGACTTAAAATTTTAGATTTTCTTTTACATATTTATGAGGTTTTCCAATAAATTTGGCTTCAACACATATTTCGCATTTATCAAATTCTAAATTTATTAATTCGGGTATTAAGCCAAGATTTGTCATCCTTTTAAGATAAACAATATTAGTATGACCTAATCTTCTATGTCAAACATTAAGAGAATCTACAATATGAGAAGAAGAGGATGCAACTTCATTTATAACAACATTTAATACATAAAGATTCCCATTACAATATCCCTTACCCACAAATACTCCATTCCTAGTTAAAAAAATCTTGTTTGATTCAAAAACAAGTTTAACCTTAGCCTTATCCATAAGTTCTCCCTAAATGAGATTCTTTCTAATATCCGGAACATGAAGAACATCAGTCAAAACCAGTGTCTTCTCATAAGCCAATTTCAAGTTGATCCTTCCTTTTCCAACCACATGGGAGGTTTAAGCATTGCCTATATAAACCTATTCTTCATCCCTTACTTGTTTATAGGAGGAAAACATATTTATGTCCCTACATATGTGGCTTGTGGCCCTAGTGTCCATAACCAATTCCTTGTTGTTTGTAATAAGGTTCACTTTGAAAACAATGATAACAATCTCATCTTCTTGAGTCATGTTAACTTGAGTCTTGATAGAATTTATATTCTTCTTCTTTCAATGTTTGCAAAAAAACTGCATGGTTACCTAGTTTTTCGTAGACAAAGCATTCTTTTTTCATGGGTTTTTTGTTCTTTCAATTCTTTTTAAAATTTTCAGTTTTTCTTGGTTTAAACTTTTCTTTGGTTTTATTATTTTCTTACCATATTTTTTAACAATATTAGCTTTGGAAACTAGTTCCTTTGCCTTTTCAATAAAATCTTACATGTAATTTTTGTCATCAATAATAATATGAATGATTAGGTTTTTCAAGATAATCTCATTTCTTTTATGCTCAAGGGAACCCTTATAGTCCTTCCAAGAGGGTAGTAATTTTTCAATCAACGATACAGTTTTAAATGTATTGTTAATCTTAATCCCTTCACTAAGGATTTTATTCAAAATGTTTTAATATTCATGCACTTAGTCCAGAATAGATTTTTTATCAACCATTTTAAACTTTAAAAAAATGACCTATAACATACTTCTTGCTACTTTGATCATCAGAGAGATATTTCTTAGACAAAACATTGCATATATCTTTTACATGTACATGACGACAGTATACATCAAACAATTCATTTAATAAAGTATTTAAAATATAGTTCTTGCAAAGCCTATCAGTGTTATTTTAAGACTCACTAATCCAATATTAATAGGTTCATATTGCACATCATTCTTAGAGGGTTTTGGTTTAATCAACACATATGATAAGTTGACGGTTTCCAAAACAAACATCAATTTTTGCTATCAATGCTTAAAGTGTTTGCCATCATAGGGCTCAAATGTGGACAGCTCAGGTACAAAGGTAATCATTTTTCAACAAGGCAAAAAATAAAATTCAAGATTGTTGAAAATATAAGCTTGTTGAAAATTATCTGTAAGAGAAAATTACAAACACTTAAATTATAACAGTAGAAGAAGAAAAAAATCTGTAAAACTTATGTGTAGGGCGGGTTTTGTAATTTACCTTATTTTTAATAGAAAAATCAAACAATATAAAGCAAAAAATGGTAAAAATCATTCAATAATAAATATTTTATATTTACATATAGTGGGGGTCTGAGTCCTTAATAACCAGACCCAAACATGAAGAGCACATCATTGGCTATCAAAACAATTCAATCCCAATCATAAACCAATGCTAATTATTCACGCCAAACCAATATACTGGTTCATTTTAAAGATAAATCCAGGCCGCAATGATTTATTAGAGGGCTTCAAACTAGGCGCAATCCAGATAAATGGGCTTTCAGATGCAGCATACGCTTAGCTCAACAGAGTATGTTGGGTCAACCAAGCGTATGTGCACCCCCACTTTGTTATTCAGAATGGATGTTCGGGTTAAAGAGCGAGAGGGGGGAGGGGGAGGGGGAGGGGAGGGAGACATTATAGGGTTTGAATTCACATCTCTCACTGATAGATTATTCTACACATAGTTATTAAACCCAAACCAAACTGACTGGTCAGACCGGTAAACTGATGACCTGGCATCTCAGCCAGTCCAGGTTTCATATTGGATCGTTTTTGTCATAAACCCAGTGAAACCTGGCAGGTTTTTTTGTTAAACCATCCAACCCAACCGGTTGGACCATCTTTTGAACCGGGGTTTTTTAATTATCAAAGGATAAAAAATAAGTTCTACTAAGATTTGAACTCTAGTTTCTAAACTTAAAGTCTATTGCCCTAAACATTAGACCATAGAATCATTTTTTGCTTTTGTTCCTATGACCAAAATATAATAACTTAAACAAATTTTCATTTTTATCCTACAAATTTATGCATGCTTTTTTGTCTATTTACATTATATTTCTAAGAATATATGATACAAAATTGTAATATAATTTTTGCAACTTAATATATCATTTATTTAATTTTTATAAAATAGAAAGAAAAAGAATGGGTGCCAATTAAACCCGGACCGGACATTGACCTTGTTCAAAAGCTGGGTCATTGGGTCACCGGTACAACCAGTGGGGCACTGAGTGGCCATTCATGATTTATCAATCCACATGCCAGTCTTAATCTTTCGTCCATTTACTTGCAAGTCAAAGAGAAAGGTGGCATGCACATATGAGGCCAACTGCCAAGTGGGGGGCATTCAACGACTTGATTTCTAACACAAGACTGATTAACTAATATATGGAAATGTGGCAATTTCCACTGTTATCATCAAGTGGTGTGGTGGCTCTCATCTCACTGATCATCCAATGTCTGATTAATGAAATAGATGGCAATGGACACACAACCAAAGGATTTCAGGGCGTTGAAGAACCACACGTGGCCACTTCTCAACATATTTGTTAAGTCTATGAAATTGATTTCAGCTTATATAAAGGTGTTGTAAACAATGGCTCTTAATTTCCAAAAACTACGGTCCGTTCTCAACGTATTTTGTTAAGTCCATGAAATTGATTTCAGCTGCTTATATAAAGGTCATGTACACAATAGCTCTTAATTTCCCAAAATCGTGAGAATGGTGGGTTGAGGGTGACATCAATTACATTCTCATAATCAGTCTTTGTAATCCCATCATGTTGACTAGCTTATTTGATTCCATGGTAGATATCCGACAGTTCAATCGGCAATGACCAAATCCCATCGTATGTTTTGCTTATTTATTTAATCATTCTAGGTTGAATGATACATGAACATGTATAAGCTCCATGAGTTTTTAAAGATTTAATAAGAAAAATTACAACCTTATTATCCGCACTCAAATTTTGACTCAGGTCTATAGATGGAGTCAGATGGTTTCATTCATAGTTTTGAAAACCGGATCGGATCGGACGGTTTGACGTGGTTAAACCAGAACCGGTACTATAAATAGTTCTCTAAAGACTTAAAACCGTGATTTTCCAAAAACTGGATATAACCGACAAAACCGATGAAAACCGGCTGGTTTTTTAAGAAACTGGTTCTAATAAAACCAACCTGTTTTTATTTTTTTAGGAAATTATGAAGAAAAAAACTAAAAATGTGTCTTTTCACATTCCAATCCCACTTTCCATGAATTTTTTTATTTTTTTGATATTTTTTGGTATGTACAAAATTTGGAACACAGTCACAAGCCTTCTAATGTATAATGAATTGTTTTATTTTTTGGTATTATATTACATTTTACTTATGATTAAACAAACCGCGGTTAGATCATGTAAACCAATGGTTGAACCCGGTTGGACTTGAACCGCCCACCTTACCGGTTTGATGATCGATCCGATTCTCAAAACTATGGTTTCACTACAATATGGGATAGAACCAAGGTCTAGACACCCCTAAACTTTGAATAGGCAGGCATTTTCAATAGACATTCTAGTTACAAAAACAATGAAAATACTCTAAATCATCATCATCTTGAATTTCTTAGCCCTTATAAGCTTTCCCACATTGAAGCATCAAAAGGCTGACAAATTACCATTTTACCCCTACACTTTCAGAAGCCCAAATCAGATCCAATTAAATCCCACTTTTCAATATCTCCACATCAATAAAGACATCTTGAATTTGCCAACCTTCATAAGTCTTCCCACATTGAAGCATCGAAAGACTGATAAATTACCATTCTACCCTTATACCTTCAAAAGCTCCAATCAAACCCCACTTTTCAATATCACATCAACCAATGCACCTTGAATTTGCCAACCTTCATAAGTCTTCCCACATTGAAGCATCGAAAGGGTAAAAAATTACCATTTTACCCTTACACCCTTAGAAGTTCAAATCAAACCTTATTAAACTCATGTTTCGAACATCTCTGTTATAACAAAGACATTTTAATTTTCCAACCTTCATAAACCTTCCCACATTGAAGCATCGAAAGGCTGACAAATTACCATTTTACCCTTACACCCTCAGAAGTTCCATTCAAAGCCTATTTGAACTCATTTTCTCTACAACCCTTCCTGAAATCTCTCTTATAATAAATAAACCTCAAAATTAACAAGTCCCCAAGGCTTCTAACATTAAAATCCCAAAAGGTTGGCAAATGATCATTTTGCCCCTACACCTCAAAAAACCTCAAACCACAGGCTATGAAACCCATTTTTCTCAGGATGCTCCAACCATCATCAACATTCCCATATTGAGACCCAAAAGATAAGAAAATTACCACTTTTCCCCTACACCCTCAATATACATCATTTTTCCCCAAAATCAAACTTTAGAAAAAACCCTGAAGAGCCGACACAGATCAGAAACTCAACCAGTCATTGGTCATACTC
>JAOXJP010139431.1:0-13390 GCA_025762735.1 Platanus orientalis | reverse complement strand
GTATCTCTGCTACAAAGAGGCTTTAGTTTGATATACCATGCTACCCATCACTTACCCGGTCGTCTAGATATTGGAATGCTTTGAACTGGTCTGAAATTTTGAAGTTATGAGGGAAATCGTTACTATCCAAGTTGGAGATTTTGCCAACTTCATTGGCTCTCACTTTTGGAACTTTCAGGTGAAGCTTTGTTTCATGCTTTAGGTCTCAATTTTGATTTGTTCTGATTTTTAACGAGTTCATTATGAATTCTAAGCTGATTAGGAATTGACTATCTTACAATTATAAATAACTGAACCTTAGTTAGCTACCCTTCTCAAATTGTCAGTAATGGTTTTGCAGTTAGATCACCCTTCATGATGCACAGATCATTATTTGTGTTACAAACTTAAAGGGGAAAATTAATTGCAAACTGAGTCAATTACACAAAATCATAGTTTTAGGCCGTGTTTGGCAGCCACCTGTAATGTAATTATTTCATTTCAAAATTTCCAAGGCATTTGTAGCCACAAGTGTTGGTTCATAATGAACTCATTCAGATTTATGCTTGATAACACATATCATTTCATTTTATAAAAAACCTAAGATGACTTCATTTATAATTTTAGTTAACAAATCAGTATAAATATGAGTGAGTTCATTTTGAACCATCACTTTATGGCTACAAATGGCTTGGAAATTTGAAATGAAACGATTACATTACTGGTGGCTGCCAAACAGGCCCTTAAGGTTTTGTTCCATCAAAGCCATGCCATCGACTCCAATTCCCAACCATAAAATCCATTCTCCCAGTTGGTGGAGCCAGGGTTGCATATCATTTCTAACAATCTATCAAGTAGACAATCCTTAATTTGATGATTTTTCCCTTGTAATTTAGTAATTAACATTGAATGATGTTGTATAGGCTGCAATTGATGCCATGGTCTGACAATAAATATGCCTATCTCAGAGAGTTAGTGCCAAGTTTGGGATTGGGTGGTTTTGCCTTGCACACTAAGTGGTGTACCATTTCTTGGTTTATGTCTCTTTTGATAGTTGGGCTAACTGAAAACCTTTTGTAAATTACAGTAGTTGTGCTAATGTTTACTGTCCGATGCTATTAAATGTATGCTATTATGCTATTACGTAATGTAACTAGTGTTGTATCATCAATAGGCTTCATAGGAAGCCCTTCACCAGCTCCTGCATATGTTTAGAAAGGTTTACATGTCAGTAACTAGAGATCATCATTCATATTTTCACAATCTTCAGTAATATTTAGTTAAGGTGGTATGGAGATTTAGACTGAGAATGAGGCTTTAAATATGGGTGCTGGGGTCCTTGTTGTTCACTAAGAAAACATACTGATATTGGGGTGGACTCCCAAAAGTATCATATAGGTAGGATTAGATTATTTCTTTTTTGGATAATTTATATAGGTAGGATTAGATTAATGGGAAAGTGGTATAGGTTCAGGTTTAAGGTTTGGAACTAGAAGCAAAAAGGTGACAAAGTGAAGTCATGAAGGTACTGATTTAGTTTTTTGGTACTATAAAAAAAAAAAAAGTGTGGATTGTTACAACAGCACTTGTGTGCACAAAGAAAAGGTGGCTGTTGGTATGAAGTGGGGTCTGTTGTGGGAAACTAAGATGGAACAGGGTTTGTTAAGGATGAAAGAGGGGCTAAGTAATTTATTATTTATTTTTGAAAAGCCTCAATAACAGAAATTTAAAAAAGATAGAATAGGAGAACAAAGATAGGTTCAAGGAGTTCACCTTGAACTGTTGGGGAATCCACCTCAACTATCTTTAATGGATCCACCCTTACAATCACCTTGGAATTCACCAAAACAAGAGCCATTGAGAAGGAAATTCTTGTTATTTTCATTTGTTTCAATTGAAGAGATTACATGTATTTATAGCCAAAGTGTTGGAAACCCAGGCCTAGTTTTTTCTCAAATCTTACTAAAAACAAAAGGCCAACCAAAATAAGAAAAACTCACCAATTCCTAATAAAGAGGACGAACTGAAATGAGAAAGAATCCACCCAATATAAGAGAATACTCCACATCCTTCTAAGAAGAGAGCCCAACCAAAAAAAGAAGAGGATCCAACCAAAATAGGAAAAGTTACATTCTAATCCTTATGTTGCACATACTACAATTAGACTATAAAATCATATATTAGGACTTTTTAAGAAGACAAATGAAATTACTGAAATACCCTCAGACTTATAACTTAAGATACTACTGATGATTTAAAATTATTGAAATAGCCTTAGTTTGGATTTTATTTTTTTGATGAGCAAAAAGACTATTGAAAACAGAAGAAGGAAAAGGATACAAAGGGGATGAGATATCCCCACAAGGAACTGGGCAGCACCCTAAAAAGAAAGAGACCCAACGGGAGATCTCAATCCACACTCATTGGATGCCAATGGAGTTGGCTTAATTCCTGGTCAGAGCCCCCTCAGGGAGGCCATCATACCCTTTACACCTTCTTACCTAGAAGATAATCAACTCTTTGGCTCGACGATATGCTTGGTACACCAGCTCTGCCTGACCCTGAAAAACCCTATTGTTTCTTTCCTTCCAAAGAGCCCAACATATCGTTGATGGGACAAGCTTCCAAACTCTACAACCTATACCATTGAGAGCACATGTTCTCCACCCATAAAGGAGATCCATTAAGTTTGACAGGGCTACAAATGTTAGTCTGAAATCCCTAACCACACCACACCAGAATTTTCAAGAAAATATGCAATGAAACAGCAAATGAGAGCAAGACTCTGAGTGTTGGTAGCATAGCAAGCTAATACTAAGCATGTAGAAGCCTTTCCTCCACAGCATATCCATAGTTGAAATTTTGTCCAAAGCTGCAGTCCATATGAAGAATTGAACTTTAAGGGGAGTAGCCTTAAACCACATAGCATTCAAAGGACCATCCGCTGCCCACATTTGCCAAAAACTCATAGCAAGATTTTGTTGTGAAGATGTCACCATTCCCGTTAGCCCACACCTGTTGGCCTTCTCGATCCAATCTGATGAGGGTATTTTGGAGCCTTTCTAGAAGATGAGCTACCCTTGGGATCTCCCAATCAAATGCTGCATATCTAAGGGTTGGTTACCACACAATCTCCCCTTCTAAGACTGAGTAACAAGATGCTATAATTGCATTTGGGTCTGTCGTCATAGCGTAAATTTTCGAGAACACTTCCAGAAAAGGCCTCTCCCCACACTAAGCATCATTCTAGAACCTCATGTGCCTACCATCTCCCACCTCAAAAGCAAGGTCAGCATTGAACGAGTTAAGCTGAGTCAATATACCCCTCCATGGACTCCAACCAAATGATCCCTTAGGGACTATAAGCTCCCAACTATCCGAGTAGCCGTATTTAGCTGCCACCACCTGCCTCCACAGATTCCCTTCCTCTTGGCCAAAACACCACAACCATTTGCATGCCCTATTCATGGGTTGGATTCTTCTTACCCTTGCCCCCTCTTTGTTCTTGGGAATGCACACCCTCTCCCAGACTACCAAAGGCAATCCCCTATCCTCCTCCCCTTCTTATTTAAAAGAAATTTCGTTGTATCTACTCCGACTCCTTACAGACAGACGACGGAGCCACAAATAAGGAAAGGAAGTGGATTGGAATGCTTGCCAAAGATGACTTGATAAGCGTGAGTTTGCTCCCTTTAGATAAGTACCGAGCCTTCCAACCATTTAATCATTTCCTCACTCTCTCTATAACCGGGTTCCATATCTCTTTCTTCTTGTACGTGGCTCCTAAAGGGAGACCAAGATAGATGATCGGAAGACTTCCCATTCTGCACCCTAAATCCGCCGCAAGCTGGTCCAAATTTGGCACATCCCCCACCGCAAATAGGGAGCTCTTGGCCATGTTCAAGCTAAGGCTTGAAACTGCCTCAAAGCACCGAAGCACACATCGAAGTAGTCTAATTTGACATTGAGAGTTGTTACAAAATATGGTGGTGTCATCAGCAAACTGGAGGTGGGACACTGGCCCTAACCCGGGATCCATAAAGAAACCCTCAATCATACCCACCTCCGCTGCCCTCTAATCAATGCACCCAGAATTTCTGCTACTAGAAAAATAAAAGGGGGGATAGAGGATTACCCTGACGCAACCCCCTCCTGCATCCAAAATGACCCTTTGGAACCCCATTGATCATAGCTGAGAAGGAAGCCATACTGAAACACCTCCACATCCATTCCCTCCTTCTCACTCCAAATCCATATCTCCTTAAAACATACATCAAAAACTCTCAGTTTACATGGTCGTAGGCCTTCTCCAGGTCCAACTTTCAAATAATCCCCGGTTTTCCATTCCAAAGCTTGGCATCAATGCATTCATTCGCACAGAGAACTCCATCCATCATAGTTCTCTCTTGAAGGTAAGTCTCTTGCTCCTTTGACACAATTGATGGAAACACCTGTTTTAATCTCAAAACTAGACATTTGGATATAATCTTGTAAGTGCTGCCCACTAAGGTCACTGGTCTAAAGTCCGTTATACAATTAGCTCCCTCCTTAAGTATTAAGGCAATATAGGTAGCATTACTTCCTTTATCCAAGAAACATTTCTCAGAGAAATCTTTTATGACCAACATTAGATCCTCCCAAATCACCTTCCAACATGCCTTGTAGAATGCAAGAGTAAACCCATTTGGACCAGGGGCCTTATCACCATCCATAAGCCAAATAGTCTTCTTCACTTCCTCTTCCTCAAACGGTCTTTCCAACCATTCTGCTTGACCATCTTTGAGCTGGAACAGTTGCAAACCATCCACTCTCTGCCTACACTGCCTATGTTCCATGTATAGATTCTGAAAGAAGTCCTCCACATGCCTTTTTATGCCTTCATCATCCTCTACCCTACTGTCGCCCACCTGAAGACTATGAATGTCATTTATTGCTTTTTGAGCATTTGCCATCTTGTGAAAGAACTCTGTGTTATTGTCCCCTTATTTTAACCATAGCACCTTGGATTTCTAACACCACAAAACTTCTTCCATAGCCAGGACCCTCTCATACTCCATGCGAGCCTCATTCCTTGAGCTCCTCTCATTTTTCGATAGACCCTCGGATTCTTCCATACTATCCCACTCTTGAATAGTCTTTATGCAACTGTTCTTCCTCTCTATATTTCCAAACACATCACGATTCCATATGCGAAGACGGTCTCTCACCCCCTTTAGTTTTAAACAGAATCTTTGACCCGGAGACCCCCTAACATCCATCTCCTCCCACCAGCCGCACACCATATTAATAAAACCCGGCTGCAAGAGCCACATGTTTTGAAATTTAAAGGGGAACGGATTAGAGCCTCGCATCTCCTCACCTCCCTTTAAGAGAATAGGCATGTGGTCTAATCCGGTCCTAGGTAAAGCACAAACTGTCGTAGGCATGAAGTAATCTTCCCAATCCACCGTTATCAGAAATTGGTCCAGTATACTGAGAGCATGATTATCTTGGAAGTTGGACCAAGTGAATCTAGCTCCCAAGATAGGTACATTGATGAGTTCGTATTGATCAGCAAACTCACAAAATATGTCCATCCCTCTGGTTCTCCTCATCGCTCTATTCCTCTCATCCAAAAAAATGACCTCATTAAAATCATTGCCCACGCACCATGGCAGCTCCCATCTATCATGAATTCTTCCTAATTTAGCAAAAAATTCCTCCAACTAGGTTCTCCTTAGAAGCCCATAAGCTCCAGACACCACTCACTTCTGACTTTTGCCTTTTAAAGCAGCCACTAAAGATGTCGAGAATCTGTCCACCCAAGCCTCGCAGTTTACCACCACATCCTTGTTCCAGATTAGCAGAACCCCACCTAATGCCCCCACAGAAGGTAAGGCAATCCACCCTGGGTTACCTAAATTCTTTTAAACTGAAAAAAAAAATACTAATTTTCTTGACTTTAGAAAGGACTAAGACTAACATAACCTAACCACACTCCAATGAAATTAGTCCCCTACAACATCCATGATGTTACCTACCTAGTCCCGTAGGACCTACTTTTGTCCCCATCATTTCTCCCTTGCTTGAAAATACCCAACTTTGATAAGTAAGGAGCTTCATACAACTCGTACAAGTCGGGAGCTAAATGGTGAAAATCAGCTATGGTGATCTAAGAGTTTTTGGTACGCGGTTGGTCTTTCCACTTGATGAAGAAGTGGTACGTTCCATATGGTTATCAAGAACATATTCAATGGCTTCTTTGACTTGGTATGGTGAGGAGACAAACATGTTGCTCTTAATAATTTGTCTTTGTGGTGCCCATGGTACAAAGAAGATCTTTAACATTGAATGTCGGGCTGTTACCTAAATCCTCTGTCAACTCCAAGTTTTAGGTGAATTTATCTTCACAATTTAACAAGGCCCGTCACTCCTAAAGTGTAGCTTAATTTTTTTTTACCAAATATTTGTTATAGTACACAGACCAGGACCATGCTATCAACATGGAACTCAACGAACTGACGACAGAAATTAGCCATAGCCCTTGTATGCCTCATTGCTAATTACTATCTTTTGCCGAACTTTATCATGGATGTGTTGAATATGTTGCAAAATTTTCAGCTTCAACACTTTAGTGTGCTTCAAGTGAATTTGTTGAGGAGGCTAGTAGATTGGGCAGACTAGAACTTGGAACAAGATTGGTTGTGTATTGGATTTTCTGCCTAGGTGGCAACTAGTCTATCAAATTCTCATGCACCATGTTTAATAATTCTGACAACAACTGTAGGGTTGAGATTTCTTCATAGATTAGTCCTTTCCCTTCATGTGCCAAAGCATAGTCGATCCCTTACTCATTCCTTTCTCTTTCAAATAGTCTTAAAGTGAGCTCCGTTGAGGCCCCTTCAATTGTTCGCTAAGTTTCTTTCTTGGAATCCTCATCCATTTTCATTGGTTTGAGAAGAATGATTTAAAGCATTTGAAGGCATAAGTGTTGAGCTTGCCCACATGGTGTGTGTCTTGATCATATAGCTAATGTCAACCGAGAAGGATGTGTGTGATTTTCGTTGAGATCACGCCATAACGTAGAGTCTTTATAAATTCCAATATTGAAGGATACCAAGCACCTATTGTTTAGTGGGATCGTGTTGTTGTTGACTTAAGCGACTTTATAAGGGCTAGATTACTTCTCGATTGGTAGTTATAGATTGTCTCCCATAACTTGGGAGAGTACGTTCATGCTACATCTCCATCAATTATTAATTTGCATGCCTTATTTTTGTACTTAATGGTTGTGAGGAAAATGTTGGTACACTGCCAATCCTTTTTATTTATTTGGGAGGAGCAAGTATATAGTAGAGGATATGTAAGATTGCCTAATCATCAACTCCTTCGTTATTACTGTCTAGCTTATTGCCAACCTTACCACTAACTCTCAAGTTGTTATTATTTTCATATTTTTTCTCTTCTTCACATTGTTTAAACTTATCTTAGTACATTAGCGAGCAATATTGATGCAATACAAAGGGAAGATACCCAAAATTGATGTAGGATAATTCTCAAGGCCTCAAATAATTTAAAATAATGGATGCAGAAGCAAAATAAATCAAGAAATGAATTTAAATTCACAAATAGCCAAGAAATCAAAGAATAGAATTTAAGAAAAGAGGTTAGAATGAGAAAGAACATAATAGAGAAAATAGAAGAAAATGGCCCAAAAGGGTATTTATGTAATTTTGGACTAAAAATCCGAAAATTATTAAAATGCCCTTCTAACGTGTCAGAAAATTCTGAAATTTTTATGACAGTTTTTTATGTGTTCAAGGGTTTTACAATTAAAATTTCATTAAATTCTAACAAGAATTGATAGGTTAAATCATGAAATTTCAAAAACTTGAAGGTGCTTTAATGGAGGTTTTCAGCATTTGCACATAAAATATGAGAAAGGAAGAAAAAAAATATTGATAGAAAGAAGAGGATAGTAGTATAGAAAGAAAGATAAAGTTAAGAATAGACTAAGAGAGGAAGGAAAATAATAGAGATATACCATAAAGGAGAGAGAGAACATGCGGTTGCACCTATGGAAAAAGAAGAGAGGGAAGCCATGAGTGGCATCAACCCTTGGAGGAGAGATAAACCAAGCCCACGGCCTACCTTGGGAACACCCAATTCAATAAAACTTTAATAATTCTTCGCGTTCAAATTCTGGGGGAAAGGTGCCTTTAAATAGGTTTACATCCTAATGAAATTAGAACTTTCTAAAAAAATAAAATATTCTTAAATAAATGTAACTTGTTATCTAAATTTTCTTAAATTTAATTTTCTAAAACACACTTTTTAAAATCCTAAACTTGTTAAAAAATATTAATAATTTGTTGCACAAGTTTTCCTAATTCTTAGACTTTTCAAAACATAAAATTTCCTAAATTCTAAACTATTAAAACTTAAGACTTTCTAAAAATACACTATTCCCGTTTTTACTGGCACCCCCTCAGTAATTTGGTTATAACATTCCCAAATTACCTCAAATTTGCACAATCTTGGTATTGGTAGAAAGGTAACTGGATAACCTATTTAATGACACTAAAATCAAGCCAAAATGGCAAGTTTTGACCTTTGAAAAAATGGGATAAACATACAAAACAGGATTACTCTAAGACAAATCTAACAAAATTTTTTGACACTATTGGCCTTATTACATGGACACATAAATTAAATGTTACCCCCCTATAAGACCCTAAATAACCCCACATAACATTCTTTCCTGAATCTAACTCTCTTGTGGGGCAGTACATATATAAGTCTTGGTTGATTGTCTGCATCATTCTCCCGAGTTAGGGGGAGATTCGACATTGAATTTGAAATCTACCACCATCCTTCATAGCTTGGTAATATGTTAGGAGTCCACCACAAAAGTGGTAGATGTGGTAGAGGTCTTAGAATTGATGACTCACATCTGTTCTTAGAATTAGAGGATTGTTTGGACTTGGATCTTGATCTAAACCACTTTCAGGTTTTTATTCAAGCTAGAATCTTCTCGGGCTTTGACGAAATCTGGCCTTTAGTGATGATTTGCAACATGGTAAGAGGAGGATGTCCAAGTATAGATTCTTTGTAAGAACCCATCCGCCTTGATCTCTTTCTTTTCTTGGCCTTTGATTTCTTCCGGGTTATTGTCTGGCTTTCAAAATCACGCTTTTGTTCTAGAACTAGAAGTGGAGTAAATCTTAGTTTTTGTTTCTCATTCGGTTTTGAGTTCTTTCTGCATAGCCTTGATCTGATTATGCATCTCTTGAGTTGTTAGACGAACTCTTTCTTGTCATTCAATTTCTTGAAGCCTAGATTAAAGAATATCATGTTGTCGTTGAAGAATCACACAAAACCAATTGTCATAATAGAAATATTGTCTTGCATGATTAAGATGTCATTTCACATGATTAAGTTCATTCCTGAAATTTTCTTCACTTAGAGATCTCACCCATATTTTATACTCTTGTGGATTTCAAGTTATCTCATACCCATTATAAACCACCATGATTTATACTCACAAGAACTCAACTAGATAAGAATTAGTTGGAACCTGGCTCTGAAACCGATTCATCATCTGCATCAATATGGTTATGCTCAATGTCAGGAAAACCACACATTATTTGTTGCGCGACGAAACAACAAAGTTACAGTCTTGATAGTGTATGATGACAACATAGTTGTCACTGACAATGATGAGGCTAATGAAGGAGATGAAGTGTTACCTAGCGAAAATATTTGAAATTAAAGAACTGGGACAGCTTAAGTATTTTCTTGGGATTGAAGTAGCTCATTCTAAGAAGGGCCTCTTCATATCTAAAAGAAAGTACACTCTTGATTTCCTTGGTGAAACTGGAATGTTAGGGTGTAAACCATCTAATATTCCCATGGATCATAACCAAAAGTTTAGAGAAGAAGATGGTGACAGGCTCATTGATGCATGTAGATGCAAACAGTTGGTGGGGCAATTGATTTATCTTTCCATGACACGTTGATGCGGACATTAGAGCAAGTTGGGGCCCACACATGTCCTTGGTGGGGTCCACACATGAAGGCACACAAAAAGACACATGGAAGAACACATGGTGACATATGGAGTCTTTTAGATTTATTTTATTGTTTTACTTAATAGTTTATGAGTTATTAGAGTCTAGGATATAAAAATCATTTTAATTTTTGTTTTTGGGTACTTGTGTAATAAGGCATTATTGCCAATGGTATTTAAGTAGTTTTAGAGAGTCAACAAGTCAAAGTCGAGCCCTCTAAAAGAGTGCTGGATGAAATCTTCTAGAAGGGCCTGATTTTGGTACTTTTTGTTTTTAGGAAGTCAATGTTTTAGTAGTTTTGAGTTTAGGAAAGTCTTAGGTTGTAGGCTAATAGTTTAGGAGTTTTTAAGTTGGTTTCTTGCTATTTTCTTGAGTTTGTGAGCCTATATATGGGTTGCACGTTTTTGTACTTGCCATGATTGAATGAATAAAAAATTTGGTTGTATTCTGGTTCTCCATTAGTGAAACTACTTGTCTTCTTCAAATTTGAAGATTCTTCAAGTCCTTGGTGCCTAAGGCTTGGCTTGGTTGGTGATTTCCAAGTTTTGAGTTTGGTGATTTCCTCAAGGTACTTTCTTCTATTGTCTTTTATTCTTTTCTTCCTTCTTCTCTCCTTTTCTTCTTCTTTTATTTTACTGTTTTTCACCATTTAAACCTTGTTCACACCAGAAAAATTAAACCAAAATCATCATCCTTTTCATCCCTAAGCCTCCATATACATTCCTTGTCTTCTAAACCCATCTCTACTTCATCCCTACATCAACCGACCCATACTTCATTTCCCTTGCATTCCTTTCAACTAAAACCATCTCCAACACCCTTTTATATCAATTAATTGAGCCTAAACGCAGAAAAATCCAAGCAACCTATCAAGAAACCCCAAATCCCTGCCCAGATTTTTTTTTCCGGCAAGTATCTTCCTTGGGTTTTAAAGTTTTAATCAAGGCATTGTATCCCTGTTACCTGCGGCAGCTATGGGAAACTTATCCTTGGAGTTTTGTATAGTCAAAACTCAAAACCCATTCTTATAATCCCTTTTGGCCAACTGGTTTACACCCTTTCAATTCCTCTAGCAAAAAATCTGTCTTTTATATCAACTATACACACAAGTGGTCATGTTTCTGATCATACATAAGGTTGGACAGATTTGTTGGCTTGGAATTTGAAGTAAAACCTTACTTCAAGGCATTTAAATTTCTGCTGGGTATGTTTTTAACCTTCTAATTGTTTGCTAAATTGTTTAAGAGAAGTGTTGGCATTTGTTCTACATCACATGTCCAGATATAGCATTTGTTGTCAGTGTTACAAGCCAGTTTATGCATGCCCCTATCACGGTTCATATGAAGTGTACTGGATACTTAGGTACCTCTAAGGAAGCCCAAGTAAATGATTGTTATTCAATAACAAGGGTGAATTACGAGTTGAGGCATTTACAGATGTTTGATTGGGCTGGTTTAGTTTCTGACAGAAGATCCACTTTGGGATATTGCACCTTCGTTGGAGGTGACTTAGTCACATGGAGAAGCAAGAAACAAAATGTGATGGTTCGTTCTAGTGCTGAGGCTAACTACGAATATGTGAGCTATTATGGTTGAAGATGTTATTGTCTGAATTAGGCTTTCCAGTCAAAGGTCTGATGCGTTTATACTACGACAATAAAGTGGCTATAAGCATAGCCCACAATCCCGTACAGCATGATTGGACCAAGCATATGGAGGTAAATCGTCACTTTATCAAAGTGAGACTCATGTCTGGCCAAATTTGCATTCCGTTTGTCAAGACTGATGAGCAATGAGCAGACTTGTTAATTAAGGGGCTGAGTAGTTCAGCATTTCAGTTGTTGGTTAGCAAGTTTGGTATGTGTTTAATCTACACACTAGCTTGAGGGGGAGTGTAGAAGTATAAGGGGCAGAATAGTCTTATTCAGATATGATGTATTTTTTTGGTATTTGTGTACAATATGAGAGTATGGATGGTATTACACATCCAATCCCAAATATATATAATGAAAGAAGATGTACGTATGGAGTAGAATACTCACATACGATTCTCCTTCAGATATTGTACTTCTCTTTCCTCTTTTTTTCTTCTTCTCCTACTTTCTTTAGGATCCGAAGAGTCAAGGGCTCAACTTCAACTCTCCCTTTCTCTCTCTCTCTCTCTCTATATATATATATATATATATATATAGAATGTAACATGCTTCATCCCAATTCACTTTTAGCTTATATGATATTATTATCCTATAGATAATCCAACTAGCCTGACCTATCTCCTGTTGGGTTGCAGGTTGGCTTTTCAGCTCTTAGGTTTGGGCTTGTGTTGGCCCGTATCATACTCAATCTGCTTGAGTTGCACCTCTAGAACTGCTTAATGACTTCATATGAAAAAGAAAAAAAATTGATTTTATCTGTCTTGTTTGAACAAATCTCTCCCTGAGATTCTACTCTCAACCAAAATATCAGAAGTGAAGACCAGAAATCTTAAAGGATGATCTTTTAATGTGGTCCTCCTCCCCCCTAATGCAGTCTTGTTTACTTTTTTTCTTAAATGAAGAAATAGATAGGGAAGAATTTTTTTTTATTGGATGAGCTTCAGTGCAATAATTGTATGTAACATCCACAGATAACTGTAAGTTTTTTTTTTTTTCTTTAAATAATAATCTTTGAATTATCCTGGAATAATTATCATGCTGAATATAATTCTGTTGCTCTTAACAGGCTCTAGCAAAGACATTGACTGCAGTTCAGCTAGCTTATCTCCAGGAGCAATTCACATTGTTAGGGCCAAATAAAAATGGATTCATCTCTATGCACAACTTTATGACGGTCAGTCCTATTTTGGTCCAGAGTCCTATTTTGGCCCATTTATTTGCTTGCCTGTTTCTCAACTTAAGTCATTCTAGTTGATATTTGTTGGCAGGCATTGGTGAAGAACTCTACCGATGCCGTGAAGGATTCTCGAGTTCTTGATTATGTTAACATGGTACTGATCCCAGAGTCCTAGATCATTTACTTTTTGTTGGTTGGGCAGTGTGTAAGGAAAAGGTGGCTGAGTATTCCCTTTTTTTTTTTCGCAGGTGAGTTCTCTTCAATATAAAAAATTGGATTTTGAAGAATTTTGTGCTGCTGCCATAAGTGTGCATCAGCTGGAAGGACTGGAGAGTTGGGAGCAACATGCACGTCGTGCATATGAGCACTTTGAGAAGGATGGGAACAGACCAATCATGATTGAGGAACTTGCCTCGGTATGTTTTAGTTTGTGTTTGTGTGTGTGCATGTGTGCTTGTGGTATGTGTGCATGTGTGCATGTGTGCTTGTTGTATGTTGGGGGGGGTGGGGGCATAGTACTTAAAAAGATTT
>JAOXJP010139420.1:0-13390 GCA_025762735.1 Platanus orientalis | reverse complement strand
CGTATGTTCTGGCTTTAAATCTGAATATAAATTGCTGTAGATTGCTCTTGTCCTTACTTTGATATATCTGCTTCATTCATCTTTTTTTTTTTTTTTCTTCTTATTTTTCTCCTTTTTTAAATAATTGAATATTCATTGTAAAGGTAAATATTCATTATGTATATTATATGAATTGAAGGCTTGAAGCATTGTTGCAAGTTCATTAATGTCACATATTATCATTTGGATTTTTTTTTTTACACTTTTTTAATCATTTTGTGATTTTGTATGTTTTTGTGTTTTCTTTTTTATATTAATTTCGAATGCATGGCTTGACAGGATTAGAGTGAGCTTGATCTTTTCAATTATAAAACACCGGTGACACTCTTGTGTCTCGCACCCTCCTGTCAGCGCAAATTAAAAGTTGAAATGGCTTCCTCAAATGAAGCATCTATGTATATTCTCTCACCTCCAAGTGAAGATGTAGGCCATAGCCAACTGCGATTGCTCGATGCTGCGGCTCAGACAGGAGATGTAGACGCCTTGTATGAAGTAGTAAAACAAAATCCATATATTCTTGAGGCAATTGATCGGATCCCATTTGTCAATACTCCGTTACACATTGCAGTAAAGCATGGACAAACCTATTTTGTGGCAGAGATTGCCAAATTGAAGCCTTCGTTGTCAAGAAAGCTCAACGAAGATGGGTTCAGTCCCCTGCATCTGGCTTCAGAAAATGACCATCGAAAAATAGCTTTAGATTTTATGAAAGAAGACAATGACCTCTCCCTTCTTAAGGGCAGAGGGAATATGACGCCGCTTCACTGTGCAACCATGGCAGGGAGCATCAATGTTATGCGGGAAATGCTCCTTGTTTGCCCAGAGTCCATTGGAGAATTGACAATTCGGCATGAAACTGCTCTTCACCTTGCAGTGAAAAATCAGCAGTTGGAAGCATTGAAATTATTGGTAAAAAATTTAATGAAGCACAGGATGTACGAGCTTGCCATTTCGGAGGACGACGAAGGAAATACCCCTATGCAGCTTGCACAGACAAGCGACCAACCACAGGTTTTCCCCTTCGTTGTGTTTGTTTTGTTTTTTTATATGATGTAGTTGCTGTTATTCCTCTTCTTCTTTTACTTGTCCTGAAAATTATACACATTCATGGATTGTCGTTGCACAGATGGTACAGGAACTGCTTCAAGTAACAATCCCTCCTATAAGTTGGAGCACTTCGAAGTTATTCATTCCAGTCGATAGGAAACAGCGGGATGCACTATTGGTGGTTGCTGTTCTGATTGCTACAGCAACCTTCCAGCTCGGAGTTAACCCTCCTGGTGGTGTTTGGCAGGATACCCACGTTCCTAATAAAAAAATTAGCACCAATGCCAACGAAAGCACAGAGAAAACATACTTTGCTGGAACGGCGATCATGGCTACTCGATCGAAACTCTATTTCTCTGTGTTATCAGGGTTCAACAATCTCACGTTTATGTTGTCTTTATTTATGATCGGTTCCCTCATACGGTACCCTCTCCTTGTGGTCATCCTATCATTTTTGGTTTCTACTTATATTATGTCAGCAGGGTCTATTGGCCCTGCAATAGGTGACACAGATACGTTGGCCAAAAATGTCGGTATCGCTATTCTCGTGGCCATTTTCCCATGCTCTTTTCTTTTTTTGATCGCGTTAGGTTTCTTCCTAAAATTGCGGCTACGGAAGCAGATATTGAACAGAGCGATTCCGTAGTGTTGTTTTAAAATTCTATCTTTGGTGTAAACAGAGAATCATAGTTGTTTGCCATTGTATGTATCTATTTCTAGTTAATGTTTCTATATTTCTAATTAACCAAAGCTCTAAGCTAGATGGGTCTCCTCTGAGAGTTTTTTTTTTTTTTTTTGGAGAGTGTTAATCTCTTATCAGGGTTCGAGCGTTTTTCTCTCTCTCGTGTATTGAGATAAGCACATATGGAGGCTCAGATCGGGGAATATCCTTTTAAAGCTTTTCATTAATTCATTTTCTTAGAATCTCCGTACCTGGTTCAGTAATATAAGTATTTCTTTATAAAAATAAAATAAAAATAGATTGCAATACCTAATGTTGGAAGTGACAATGTTTTCAGAAAGAGGAAGCGTTCAATTGAGGAATGTGCTACTTTTCGAATATCATTACCGGCAATCTTATCCCCGTCCCCCCTCTTTTGTTTTCTTGGTCAATGTTGGAAATCGCACACCTTTCATTTCTACGTGCAAATCAAAAGTTAAAAATTCAAGGAATAGTTTTCAAGAGAACAATAAAATAAAAAGAAACACCACTACAAGCATAAAAACACACCATATCACCAAAATTTTTAACGTAGAAAATCTTTCAATGAAAAACCATCGGATACCAGTTCAGTAAATCTTCCACTATTTGTTAAAAAATTATATATTTGTCTTATAAGAGTCTTTTATAATAAAAATTAAAAAATTACATCATCAAACAATAATTTGGATAATCATTATCTAAAAAATGGATATAAGGGGATTTATGAAAAACACCTTATCTTAGAACTTTTGTTTTGTTGACCCCAACTCTTCCACAAACCAGACGAAAACTCAACCCACAAAATATCTTTTCTTGTGTTGTCCTGTTGTGTGGGTGTCAAAGTAGAAAACCCTTTTTTTTTTCCTTCTAGGTGTAATGTACTAGATTGGAAGGAGAGAATAGAGAATACATCTAAGAGACCCCAATAACTGGACCTTTGGAATAAAGAGAGAGGAGCATTAAATGCTCACACCTACCAACCATGTACACCAAAACAATCAAGAGACCTTTTGGCTACTTTGGGCACATGCTGCTCCTTTATGGAGTGGTGGGTCCCACCTCATAGGAGGGAACCTTAACAATCTCCCCCTCCTAACTCATAAGGAGGGATCCAACATATATACCCCAGACCAATCATGTCTCTACAAAACTTATGTTTATTTTTAAGTAAGGCCTTTATCATCATATCCAAGTCATTTTTGTTAATATGGCTCTTCTCAAGCTGTAACAATTTATTTCTAAAAACTTCTCGAATCCAATGATACTGCACATCAATGTGTTTGGACTTTGAGTGAAAACTTGGATTCTTTCTCAAGTGAATGGGACTTTAATTATCATAGTGAACCATATATTTTTCATGTTTTAAACCAAGTTTTTGAAAGAACCTCTTCATCCACAATATCTCTTTGCCAGCTTCTATAACTGCAATATACTCAACCTTTATGGTAGACAAGAAAGTCACACACTTTTGCAACTTTGACTGCCATGATATAGCTTCCATTGTAAAAGTAAACAAGCATCCAAATGTAGACTTCCCAAAATCAATATCATCTTCCATAATTGCATCTATGAAACCTTTTAATACAGGCTTATTACCTCCAAAAAATAATCACATCTTGAAAAAAATTTAGAGATACCAAATTATCCATTTAACTATTTTCTAATGCTCTTTGCTTGTATTGACAAGAAATATACTAACAACACCAATTGCATGTACGATGTCAGGCCTTGTGCACACCAAGGTATACATCAAACTTTCTATAGCTGATGCATAAGGAACTTTTCTCATTTTTCTCTTTCCTTCTTACTTAAAGGGCTTTGCTTACTACTTAACTTGAAGTGACCAACAGGTGGAAAGCCAACAAGTTTTGCCTTATCCATATTAAACCTTTCAAGCACTTTTTCAATATACCTTTCTTGTGATAGCCATAACTTTCCAGCCTTTCTATCATGAGAGATCTTCATACCCAACATTTTTTGTGTTGGTCACAAGTCCTTCATGGAAAAGGACTTACTTAACTCCTTTAACCTATCAATCTTATTGGTGTCCTATCCAACTATCAACATATCATCAATATGGAGCAAAATAATGGTAAAATCATTGTTAAATTTTTTTTTGATAACCACAAAATGGAATGAAGTTGTTCTTTTATACCCATGACCCACCATGAGTGAATCAAACTTTTTATACCATTGCCTTGTGGCCTGTTTATATAATCTCTTCCTTAACTTACAAACCATGTGCTCCTTTCCTTTGACTTTGAAACCTTCAAGCTACTCCATATAAATCTCTTCCTCTAAATCACCATGTAGAAATGTTGTTTTGACATCTAGTTTCTTAATCTCTAGGTTCATACTCGTAGTGTCAACACCCAAATTTTTACTTGGGTTAATTAATGGAATCATATAAGTTCATTGCAATAAGGGATAGGGTTAGATCCTAGGCACCCCTGGACTTTAAATAGATAGGCATTTTCTAGAGTTTCGTACCTTGGTCACAAAATGCAATGTCAATACCAAAACTCCATCCAAGGATCAGCTAGACAAAACACTAATTTCCCTGAAAAACACCCCACGACTACGAGGGTGCAAACTTCATCTATCAGTCCCATTGCATTCCGAATTTGCCAAACTTCATAAGCCTTCACCTTGAAACATTAACAGGTTGACACATTACTATTTTATCCCTACACCTTTAAAATTTTCAACTTCAGGCTATTGGTCTCATTTTCTCTAGAATTTTCTAGCTTTTATAAGCCTTTTCACATTAAAGCATTAAAGGCTATAAAATTACCATTCTACCCCTACAGTCTCAAAATTCCTAATTTTTCCTCAAAATTAGACCCTCAATAAACCCTAGAAATTGCCCCCATCACCTAAATGACCTCAAGTCAAGTATTGTGGCCCCACATCATGATTATCTTCAAAGCTATATAAAAACCCACAATCTTTAGAAATTCCAACAATCTAAAAACCCCCAATTCTTCCCAAACCCTCAAAAGATAGTTTTGGCTATATTTGACCCCCTATAGGTCCTTGAAAATTCCTCAGGTAACCAAATTCAAATCAGTCAGAGGCTAAGTCTAGATTTTTGCCAAGACTTCAAGGCCAGCTTTCCAACTCAAATATTACTAACCCCATTCCACATCAATTTCCTCAATCTCTCCAAATCAAACCCAATCATCTTTCAACAAGTGATGGGTTTTCGGTGGATCATCTAGAACTCACCAAAGATCAAAAGCTCAGTTGGTCAATATCCTGATCTTAGCAATTCCCAGACCTTTCAAAAGACTCCTACCAAGACCTTTAAGAAGCTTGGCAGACCCCGATTAACTCATTCTCCCTCAAGTCAAAGCAGAACCATCTTTACCAGTATTTGACACTCAGTGGACTCCTAAGAACTCTTCGAGAACCCAAATCTTTCAAGATCAAGCCCATTTTCTCAAATTTTTCAAGATCTTCAAAAAACTCCCTAATAGATAGGTCTATTTTCAAACTCAACATGATCCAACAACTCGTTTCTTTACAAAATCAGGCTATGTTTTTCTGCCAAGTGACCCCCATTCGAAAACCTCCTGGGAACTCTCCAGAAATTAAATTATCGATCTATCAGATCCTGTTTTCTCTAAATTCCAATGCCTAAAATATTCCATGACCCAAAAAAATCCCACCTAAGACTCAGCAAAAACATGTCCTTGATTCATTGAAAGTTTGATCTAAAATAGGACATGGCTTTAAGTACAGATTTTGACTTGGGTATTGATTTCATGAACAACTTGAACCTATGTCTCACATAAATCAAGGGCTATCTTTTGTATTAACATTCTAAGAATCAATTTTACCATCTTACCCCCTTCAGAGCCACTTAGACTCAATTTTGGCCTACCAACTCTTATTTGAATCCAATTACAATAGTTGCACTGTGACCAAAGTATCTAAGAGATGTGAAAAGCTCATAAGCCTCAAAACATTCTGAGTTGTAGAACCCAAAAAGCAGGCCCGAATAGTAAGAAAATTAAAATACAAAAAATTATCGATATTTTCAAGAAAAGCAATCATTACTTTTTGATATTTTTGAAAAGTAATCATTACCTTTCTAGAAAAATCCTAAAAGCTTCTTTTCATCTCCGCCCTCCATTTTTCCACCTCCTTACCATGGCCCTCTATGTCTCCCCCCTTGCCACGTGGTCTCCATCCACTCCCCTTCACCCCTTAGCTAATGAGAAAAGGCTCCCTAGCCACCCCACATGTAGCTAGGGCGCACCACCTTGGCTCTGTACCTTTCTCCTCTCCACCACACAATGGTGTGGGTCCCACCATGGCATGGCCATCGATCTATGCCATCCACTTCCCATGACCCCACCTATATATAAATACCCCCTTAGCTGACCACTTAAGAGAGAAAAAATTTTGGGAGAGAAATTTTTGAGGGAAAGAAAGGAAAAAAAAAAAGAGAAAAAGGAAAGAAATAGAGAAAGAGGGAAAGAAGAAAAGAGAAAGGGAAGGAAATCTCTAACCTCATGTAGGCCCCCTTCCCCTTTGTTGTTTAGTAGGTAAGACTTCTCATGTTGTAGTGATTCTATGTTTGGATCCATTAAAGAAAGCCCCAAGGTGGGACATAGGGGAGACAAGCTTGTCTCCCCTCTTTAGGCTATAATTTTTAGTAGTCAGGATGTGAGGACCACAACTCCTCCAATTGGGGGAGTTAGAATCTCAAATTTGGACTGTAACTCATTGTCATGTTGATTTACATATCTACCAAATTTGAGCTCAAGATGAGTCCATTTGATCCATGAAGTGGACACCACTTGCTCACTATGCAAGTGTGTTTTTACACTGCACAGATTGAGTAGTGAGAGATCGCTGAATTTTAATTCTTTCTCTATTTATGATTTTTATGTGATTCTTCTTTTATTTATTAGCTAACTAATTTAGGTGTTTTAGTTAATTTTTTTTACTCTATTATATTTTAGTTTTAGTATTTTATTGGAATGTTAATCAAATTAAATTTTTGTTGTTCTTATTCTACACCTAGTTTAGTTATATAGCTTGTTTGCTAAATAACTTTTTATGTAATTGTTATCTTACTCTAATTTTCATGCAGTAGTCATATAACCATGTTAATATACTCCCTGTAAAATTTAGGCTTAACCCAATGGGTGTAACCCCCGGAATGGGTCCCACAACCCATTGATTTTATAGGGGAATGTGTAAACTTGCACATGGTCCACCCATTTTGGAAATTCAAAAAAGAATCGACCCTCATCCAGTGGGGCTGTAATTTTTCAGAGAGTCTTTTGGGGTTCAAACCCGACTCTCTGAAAAATTTCAAGTCCAATGGGCCTTTTTTGGTGGTCCAAAATCAGAGAAACAAGCTACTAGTTTCTGGTATGCCTAAACTTTCACTCCTGTGAAAGATCAGGTGTACCTAAAGTTCAGGTGTACAACCTAAGGTTAAGCATACCAACCTAAAAAGATTTTTCTGCTGTCCTTGTATGTCTAATGGCTTGTAAAGGTCCACAGATCTCTAAAAATCCCTTAGGAAGAATCTCAAGCCCCTAGTTTCACTGAAGTAACCAAGTGGGACCCATTTGAGACGATAAACCTGAACTTTCAGTTCTGTGGAAGATCAAACATATCTGAAGTTCAGGCAAATGGTCTGCAGATTAGGCATACCACCCTAGACATTCTTACCCCTCTGTCCTTAGGTGTCCAGTGGTCTATAAAGACCCACAAACCCCTAAGAACCCATCAAGAAAGACTTACAAACCCCTAGTCTCACTAAAGTAATCAAGCGGGGTCCATGGGGGACAGTACACCTTAACTCACATCACAATGAAAGATCAAGCATATTTAAATATTAAGCGTATACATGTAGATCAGGCGTACTGACTGAGAAATTCTAGTTTTTCCCTTTTCTAATAAACTAGAAAATGGGGATGAACCCCCACATCCTAGAACCTTAGTAAACCCTGGTTCTAACTTCTATAACACCTATTTGAACTTCTGTTTATAAAAAAGAACCCATTATAGGTCGTTTTCAAGTCATACGTCTAAACTTTAATACAAAATTAAAATTCAGGTGTATAACACAATATCAGGCATACAAAATACAAGTCTAAACATAAAAAATGGTCAAAATCATATTTTTCTAAAAAGTCTCGTTTAGTAACATTCAGATATTGTTAGGTTAGAGGAGCCACCCTAAAAAGGTGAGTAATTGGGGTGTCTAGAACCACTTCTCCAATCTTGCAATGCCAATTTTTTTTGTGATTCAGTTGGAGAATCAAAGATATATTTTCTTTTGAAACTTAAAATTTTCAAAAAAAATTCTGGTGGATATCCGAATTAATTCTAGCCAGTGAAATGGTAGATATAAGTTTCTGACATAGATCTGAGCTCCTAGTGGCCACTGATGAAATGAAAAAGTGAATTTTGCCAATTATTTTTTAGCAAGTTATTAAGGAGAAGTGATTTTAGCAGTGCTGAAAGTGTACAGAATTCGTGTAAGGAGACGAGAAAAATGTGTTCCCTTTTCTATTTTTTGTGTGGAAATCAAACAGAAAAGGGCAACAGCGCATGACTGTAGCCCATTTCCCACACAAGGTTGATCAACTAGAGACATTGGTGGACCTAGCAACCATTTGTTTTCTAATGACATCCTTTCTTTCTGGTAGAACAAAGTACAATTGCTTATAGACTTTAAATTTCTTAATGAAATTGGTGATTATGATGAGAACCAAAACTCTTGGAAATTTATAACACTGAAATGCTTCTTTTGTGTGTGGTGCAGAGAGAACGATTTGGATGAAGTATTACAGTCTCGTGCTATTTATTCAAATGTTTCGAAAGGAATTATTGCCAAGTCCTATGATTAGATTTGGGAGTTTGGGACCGATGATCATTCCACAGTATGCTTGGAGGTCAGCTAAACTTTTATTGATATTCCGGAATATTCACCGTCTGCAAGTTTTGTTAAACCGTTTTAAGGTGTAAAACATAAAGCATTAATTATACTGAAAATCATTTATATTTTCTTATCTACTGTGTGGGTATTAGATTTTGAAAAAAGGAGAGCTTCAAGTTTCAAAGAAGGAGATAAATTCTCAGTTATCAGGTCAGTTTCGGGATATTGCAACAATTGTCATGCAGAAGACCTTCAATTCAGAAACTCAACGCCCCTATACTATCAACATGATTGAGCACCTTATGCATGAAGTCCATTTTTCTATTGTTCCTCGTAGCAGCGCAAAGAAACAGGTGACTTGGCCTGTGTTATTGTAATTTTTCTAACACTCTTTCAATTCTGAAGAAACATGGCTTTCTGGATCTGGTTATCTGCCCCCATTTGCCCCCTCTCTACACACACATACATACATTGAACCACTAATATGGGCCTTTTTTATATATATATAGAAGTGATCAATAACGCTACCCTTTTTAAGATTTAAAGTTTGATAGTAGCAATTTATGATTTTTCTCCTATATTTTACCTAATAGTGTACGATTTATCATTTTTTTTCCGACTTATTCACCTTGGAACGTTGCGAGGGTAATTGTTGTGGAGAAGACCCATTTCTCTTCATGATAGTAAGACCCAAATATTATATTAGCCCAACTGTCTTTCATTTTTCATTTTTAACCTAATCTATTTCTGTCTGTGGTGCTTACCATACAACATCTTCTTCAGGGAATATATTGGTTGAGTTTTTCATTGAGCTAATGGTTTCTCCTGCTGGCCCTAGGAGTTATTCACGAACTTCAGAATCACTTCCCCATTAAACGGTCACCAATGAGACTTAAGACTCGGTCCCTGAAAAAAACTTTTCTGTTCTCATGGAGAAGCTCAAGGCCAGCAATGCTAGCATTGTTTCAAAAGATGAACCTAGATTGGTAAGTCTGGTACTTTTCTGCTTAAAACGCCACTTTAAAATGTGAATGCCTTTACATTTAACTTTGTTTTAGATTCTCAGAATGGGTTTTCATATAATTTTTTCCCCAACTCCTGAGAATCATCTAGTTAATTAGATGTGATTCTTACTTTGCTTGGAACTAGGGCATTCAACATTGCACACTTTATCCTGCAAATAAGTAAACCAGTCAGAAGTAATATAATCATGAGACATACTTGATAAGTGGTGAAGACTTGACATGGTACTAGGAATTCTCATTAGGGATCTTTGACAAGATTAGCTTTTAACATTATCAGCTTCTTACGTGATTTGTATATATGTTCCTGGATTTCCAAATGCTTACAGTAAATCATTGTTCTTTTATGGGAAGTGACGTGCATTTTCTAACAAGACCTAGAATTGAACATCAATATCAGTGCCAGATTTATGTAATATTATGTTGCCTGAAACTCAAAACCTTTCTAAAGGATGTGAACTTCGATGTTTTTCACACAAGATAAGTGGACCTACGTGTAAGAGTAAATAACGCCAATGGTGGATCTATTATTGTATAAGTTAAAAGTATATGAATTCCTGCATAGGGAAGAGGAATTTCTGGACCATCCAAGATTTGATTTGTGCTAATACATGAATCTTGCAGGGCACATGCAACAATGCCACCTTTTGTACAATTCTGACATTTTTCTCCTATTTGTATGTGGATTGTATAATGGTACTAGCAAAACCCCCCAAACAGTTGGGACAACGTTTAGGTGATGGGTAATGATGATGAAGGATCATCTAAGGATGTAAAGTTATGAAGCAATCCAAATTCATAGATCATCCAAATCAAGTGATCAACAGTTTAAGATCAATATTGGACTAGGAACACAGCAAATAAATGCCAGGTAAATAGATCCTTAGACTTTCAAATCCTATGAGATAGTCAATTTACAAAAGACATGATTTTTGTTCACATCTAATTGATAATCGGTTAAAGGCGTTTTGTGATTCAAAAGTTTGGAGTATCAAAATTGTGTAAGAAGTTTGGTTGCACAGTTGGTGATGATTTTTTAGAGGTATTTTAGTCATTTTCATATTGTATTGAAGTTAGTTTAGACGGAAGGCTGAGTTTAATTACTTGGGAATCAAATAAGTTTTTTTAGATTTCATTGTAAGCATACTTCTGATTATTGAATGGAAATGATTCTCTCAAGGCCTTAGAGTTCATCTAAGAACTTTAATATTGATTGGATTAGCACTTTGCAGAGGGTTCCCTCCTTTCTTTTTTCATCATCTAAGAAGCGGACTCAAGCAGTGATTGAAGTAACCATGTTCCGGCTGTATAGCAAGGCTTGAATTTTCTCACACTGTCAAGTTTGGCTTTTGTCTGACCAAGAGGTTGCCTAATATTTGAAAGGTGCAATGGTAAACCATGAAAGAATCATCCCTCCCTCAATAGCCTTTAATTGATATTGCCCATAGCTTTTCCTCTGCAATAGTTTTCGAGGGTTAGATCAAATTTCGATGGTTGGGATTGATGACCAAGTCAATAACATGTTAAAGGATCTGATGTGCTTTATCGGAGAAATCTGAATGGTCTGGCCAGAGATCCAGGCCTCCCCTATATATATTTGATTCTATGACTTGGCCCACTTAATAAGCATATGATGTCTCAACAATGAGGTGCATTACTATAATGAAATTTTGAGAAATAAGTTAGCGACATAGTTGTTGAGATTTTGGTAATCAATGATTTTGGAAATAAATTCACAGTATGACCTTTTTCTTTAAAATTTTGCCACATAGTAATCATGTCAGGACCTTTTCGACAGTTAATTAGATGAATATGGAGAACTGTAGAACCCTACAAGGTAAATTACTGACATAAAAGGAGAGAGCTATTCAAGATAGTTCTCTTTAATAATTCACTGTGGTTTTCTGCTGTCTAAGAAACACTCTTTACCTCTTATGAAGAGAATGATAGGAAATAACTCTCCAGCTGGGTACGGTCCTACAAAGTTGCAAGAATGCAGTTCGGTCCTTAGTAACAGATTTGTGAGGAAGGACTAGAAGGAAGATATTAAGGATGCTATTTGAGGAGACTTGGATTGCGTTGTATTTCTTGCATTTGTGAGGTTAGAGATCTCTAAGATGCTGCACCTTATGACAATGGAGCAGTTGGTTGGGCATGCCAAGTCCTTGTTCTAGTTGATATCACTCTGTTTTGAGGAGTCCATATTAAAGTGCACATTACAGTGATTTTTTTATATCTTTTTTCCACATCCTTTTTTCTTTATCTCTGGGACCAAGCTCACTCATGATTTTTATTTACAGTACAGTAGAATGTAACAGAATGCAATTAACGTAATGAGTATCCTTTTGATATTTTCTTCTTTTGCAGATTTTCCCCTTTTCTATGCAAGCTGGATAATGACTTTTTACCCCTCCTCTCAGGTGTTTAACCTTAAACTCAATTCTTGTGCAGGTTTGTGAAATAGAACCTTGTTTTTTCCGATACTGTGATGCCTTAGTGAGGAATATGCGGGGGAGCTTGAAAATAGTTGCTGTCTCAGTGCATGCAGAGGGGGATACCAATGTTGATCACTATGATGATCTCAAGGAAATCCCATCAAACCTTTCCAAGGAATATACTGATTATGAGCTGCTACCAAGTGAAAGAATACGAGAACAGGCAGGAGATGGGGTTGCTGAAGGGGAGATCAAACAGAACATGTGCAGCACATGTAATGCAGTAATGGGGGATGCAAAGCAGTATCGGGAACACTTTAAAAGTGACTGGCACAAGCATAACTTGAAGCGCAAGACCAGGCAACTCCCTCCCCTCTCTGCAGAGGAATACCTGGCTGACATGGAAGTGGGTGATCTGAAGGCAGATTTAAAGGATTATTCATTTTAAGTTGAGCCTAGGATTTTGTTGCAAACACTTCCATCAGACAAAAATATTTTGTATACTTCTCATAAATACATAGTTGTATATATGGAATTTTACGTGAAACATGATGATAAGTCATGAACTAGCCAATCATACTTGAATGATTATAATTTGGGACACTAACCTGTAGGGAAATGAACCATGTTGCAGCGTTTTGAGTTACACACGCCAGATATGTGGTGAGAATTCACTATTTGATAGTTCCTGTGCTCTCTGGTGGAAAAAATGAACCTTTCTTGGTGTTTGTAGGCAAATGTTTCTCAGAATTTCTACGGTCTGTGTTATAGCCATCCAATCAAATTGATTTTTTAGCTGGACCCACCTGATGGTGGAACCCAACATTCCTTGTGTGGTGTATGGTATGGTACATACCTGTAGCGGTGAGTATATTCAACCTTTCCTTCAACTAATTAGTTATGCCCTTCGATGTAACTTGGTAATGCCTTAGTAGCATCGAGTCCTATGGAAGCCCAAAAAATAAGCATCTTTTGCCACCCCCATGAAAAGAAGCATTCATGGAAACAGCATCAAGAGCCGATGAGCCGAACTTTGTCCAGTTCAGCTTGGGCTTGTCACATGAAGACAAAGTTCAAGCTTGGCTTGCCAGAAAAATATAACTGGCTAATGGTCCATTAGTCCAATTTCTCTTGTTTGAACTTTGAACGTTTCTATTGTCATATATATATATATATATATATATGTGTGTGTGTGTGTGTGTGTGTGTATGTGAGAGAGAGAGAGAGAGAGAGAGAG
>JAOXJP010139409.1:0-13390 GCA_025762735.1 Platanus orientalis | reverse complement strand
ATGATGAAGTGTAGCAAGTTGCAAACCATGGAGCACATTAATAATAAGAAGTAAAAATTGATCCTTGAACTTTAAACGGTCATAATTTTTTATCTAATGTTCGATTGTAACCCATTAATATTTAAATTGATGGGCTTGCTGAGCTCCACAACTTCTTAAATTGAAATTTTGTTTTGCGGTCTGGAAGATCCCCCAAACCCATCGTTTAAGCCCTTAAATGGTTATTTATTTTTGTTAAACTTTGCTATTTCAAGAGATGTCCAACTTTCACATAATTTGGAGAATATCTTATATGCCACTTTTTAGAAATATTTTAATAATTATTCTAAGAACATTAGAGTAATTTTGGGTAGATTTCAAAATTTTCCATTTTTTAGTAAATTTTTTTAATCTATTTATCAATTTATAACGTAGTAGTAGGAATTCAAAACTGTTTAGACAGTTTTTATTTTTGGGTTTTTGGGTCCTAGGTTTATAAATTCTCCATTGTAATTGAATTGAGGTATTGAATTATTGAATAAAGTTTGATTTATCAAGAGTTTTTTTCTATCCAATTCTTGTTATTTTTCTTTGGGAAAATCAACAAGTTCCATTGTTCATAGTATTTACTTGTAGAAATCAATAGGTTCATATAAGGTTGTTCTCAATCAATTAGTCAAATTCATCCTCAAACATTCACTCAATTAGACTAGCAATGTATATTATATATATCTTTTTATCTATAAGAATAACACCTACTTAAAGACTGGGTTTAGAAGCTTAGTTATTGCTTTTCTATTGAAAATAATTGAGTTTGAGCCATAGCAATTAAGCTCAGCATTATGTATTTTAGCTTATATGATGCCGTGACTTGTAATCAAGCCCATGATGACTTGACCTGAACCAAGTAGATTTGACGCAACGGAATAGCAAGGAGAAGAACAGGTTGTCTCCTTTGTTTGGAAAAAACCCTAAACTTCACCAAGGAAGAGAAATTTGTACTAAAACTTTTATTAATGAAAAATTGAACTACCTTGAAGGCTACAATGCTTTTAAATAGAGAAAAAGAAACCCTAATTCGTGTTAGACATGGAATTAGGCTAATTTGGTAATTTTTACCAAAAATATCAAAAACGAGTTACTAACAAAATCAAATACTACTATCACTAGGAAACATCCCGAAACAAACGGGATCTTATTCTGACTTCTAAATAGAAAGTTATAGTGAAAACGAAAATGACTAAAAATAGTAAAAACGCTAATTTGAGGGCTTAAACGAAAGAATTTATGCGAAAAGTGGCGGTGCTCACAGCAAAGCGTGAGTTATGATCCTCGCAAAATTTTGCTTAAACTCACCAAATTTCACGCAATTCTGGTCTCGGGGTTCATGATTTCTATTAGAGCTTTTCCCTTTCTTGTGTGTAACTCTCATGATTTCTACTAGAGCCTTTTTCCTTTCTTATGTCTAACTCACAAAACTTCTTGTGACATCTGTTCTACATCACATTCAAAATCTTGAAAGTGTGTTGTGATAGGCTCATTTGGACTGTATGGTGATCAAGAACTGTAGATGACTTCATCTTGGTACATTGCTCCTAACATCCACTTGATGTCTTGTACCAATTAGTAATGAATATTTCTCTCATCTAGTTCACATTGGAGATTCAATTCAACTTTAACTTAGGGATGTTTTTGTACATTAATTGAAAGCCAATAAGTGAGAATACAGAATGACCATAAGGGAGTTTTTTTTTTCAAGATACCCCAAAAGAGATCAAGATTTTACAAAAATCTCAATTAAAAAGGTTAAATATAAAAATGGTATTTTGTCAAAAGACATATTTCGGGGATGATTAAGTACTTAAGAGCTTTTCAAAACCCTCATTATTAAGGATAGGTGCAAAAAATAAAGATGTAATCACACACAAGACAACTCATTTAGCTAGATTGGCAAGATTGTCCACGTCTATAGGCACACACTGATTCCACCATATTCAAATGAGAGATGAACAATTGTGTTAAAGGTATTTACTTTTCCCTATCTCACGTCCTCTCCAATAGAAAAAATCTCATTCAAAACTCACTTGACCAATGAGGCAGGAGCTCACAAATGTCAAGGCCACACAAACAGTACTCCTAATTACTAATTAGGCTCCATCCTCAACAAACACTGTACAACTTTAAGAAAGCTCTTGTGAAAACCCTTCAATAATACCAATTAAAGTGTTTGTTTATTGAATGTTTGATATACTAAAAGAGTAAAAAATTAAACCACTCAACAACATTTACATCACATTGAAGAATAATTTTATATTTTATAGGAAATTTGAAAAATATGAAGCTACACTTGATGAGAGACCAATGACTTTGGAAACCAATTGTGACATGACGGTGACATGTGGTATCTCAAAATGAATCCAGGTATTTATCTTCAATTTCTTCACACAGAAAATATCAATCCTATATATAGTTCTTGGTATTAATAAAGGAGCCAATTTTTCTAACATTATTCCTTTGAAAATTATTGAAATTTAGGGGCTTTTTTTTTTGTCTGGCCATTAGGGTCTAGATTACTACCGCCTTGTGCAGGATGGACGACCGGGGAGAACCAAAGCCACCAATTAAACCGTGCAGTGCATATATACGAAGGAATTAGATCCTTAGTCTTCCATGGGAAATAAAGATGCCTCAGCCACCATAACACAAGGGCATTGGCTCGAGGTCCGTGGGCTTAGAATAATTAGCTTAATATGGCCAAAGACTACATGATTTCCACCTACTCGAAAATCCCTTTGTCATTGCATGCAAGCAAGCAATGAGACATAGCAAGACATAGCAACTCAATTAAACTCACTATAGTTTATCAAAAAACATAAATAAACTGGCTATAATTTTCCTCAAAAAAAACCTCGCTATAAGGAAAAAGACTGAAAGAGCAGGCCGGCTAAACCCATGGACCCCCTTAGGTCAGCCCAATGTCAGCCCGGCTAAATCACTTTTTTGATGCTGATTTGTCGGCCCCTGATATCAGCCTGACCTTAGGAGTCGCAACAAATCCGAGGCATTAGCTAAACCGACTTTCCATCATGATGAGAGGTTCACCCAAGGCTAGATTGCCCGATAAATGGAAACTCTTTCATGCCCTAAAAGTTCACGGGTTTGAATCAGTGAACTCTCTCTCTTACCTCTCTACCTTGGGGAGTCAAAGACGAGATTAATTAATAGGGTCTGAAACATCCAAAGGGTACGGGCATTAAAGAGGTGGGATGAGATATCTCCATACACTACACTGACTGGATATGATTCCAACTCCTCACCAAACACTCTTGTGGCGGATGATATCGTATGTACCACACCCCTGATGGGACCACTCAGGGGGTGGAATCAATTCACTTTTTGGAGGTTGTTGATTCTTCCTCCTGAGTGGTCACATCAGGAATGTGGTGCACTTGATATGGCACACTCTTGTGGGGGCCAAGTCATACAAAAAATATAGTCGGTTCTGTTGACTCACTTGCAAGGATAGATTCAGAGTCTGTTAGCTAGCCATTATGATTCCAATATTTTTAAGGGCTAGCCTAACATGTTTGGTCAGTCTTGCGTTTTTGACATATCAGTTAGGTTGGTAACTATTGGTATCCAGTGCCAAAGTCATATCATGTCCAGAGTTTACGTTATGAAAGGCGTTAACTTTAAAGGGAAAACAAGACTAGAGTGAAAACCACCGCGATATGTTTGGCCACATAGCATGGTTAAGACTAGGGGTGGCAAAATCTGACACGACCCATGAACCCAGCATGACTCAACACTAAAATAAACGGGTTAGGGTTGACCCTAAACCTGTTTAAGGTCAAAATGGGTTAACTCGTTTTGACACGATTAATAAATGGGTCAGGTTAGGGTTGAGCCAAATGGTCTTATAACCTTACCTTGACATGACACGAATCCAACTAATCCGACTCGCCAAGATAAATTACCACATAACCTGTGAATCCAACACGACACAACACGAGAATAAGTGGGTTAGGGTTGACCCTAAACGTGTTTCAACTCAAAAGACCCTAAGCATCAAAACAGATTGCAAAAGAACTAGGAAAAGAAGGCTTTTCAGTCATCTATCCAACCACTGAACCTGATTAGTTTAGGCAATTTGATAAGGGGAGGGTGCATACTTCTAAATGGGTTATTTTTGTTTTGGGGACAAGAACTTTTGAACGTAAAGTGATGAATGATAACGAAAATATGAAAGTAAAGAATGTTTGCTTGACATAACAGATTGTTGCATAAAATATAATACATTAATTAACAAAAACATTTTCGAAAAGAATCATACATTGGATTCAGGTCTTTCAAGTGCAGAACATACGAACAAACTGAAACAAAAATGCTATTATAGAATTCTAGACAAAATAGCAGGTTGGAAATTGAAATAATTTAAAAATTAGACATGTTAAAAGAAATAAATTGGTATATTGATGTCTTTGGTCATTGAAGACATTGTTGTTGTTGTTAGAATTGTTGGAGGGGATCTTTTTTCTCTTACATTTATGTTGTATTAATAGAAGAGAATGTAGTTTTGTTTCAGTTATTTTCTAAAATTTGGTTTCATGATCTTTGTCACCTGTCATATGCTCTTAACAACTGCCATTCAGTTATTAAAACCTCTTCCAAGTGTCTTGCCTCCTATTTTTATGTTATGTTTTCATGTTTTAGAAATATAAAAATAGGTAGTTAGATAACAACATGCAAGCTTTATTCTAAATTTTCCTTTATTTTGTGTCATATATTCATAAATATTTTATCATAGAGATCTCTTTCTATCACATGTGACGCAGCGGAATAGCAAAGAGAAAAACACGTTGCCTCCTTTGTTTGGGAAAATCCCTAAACTTCACCAAAGAAGAGAAAACTCGTACTAAAGCTTTTATTAATGAAAAACTGAATTGCCTTGAAGGCTACAATGCTTTAAATAGAGAAAAAGAAACCTTAATTCGTGTTAGACACAGAATTAGCCTAATTTGATAAATTTAACTAAAAATAGTAAAAATGAGTTACTAACAAAGTCAAATACTACTATTACTAGGAAACATCCCATAACAAACAGGATCTTATTTGGACTTCTAAATAAAAAGTTATAGCTAGAACAAAATTTACTAAAAATAGCAAAAACGCTAATGTGAGGGCCTAAAGGAATTTATGTGAAAAGTGGCGGTGCTCACAGCAAAGCTGTGAGTTAAGATTCTCGCAAAATTTCGCTTAAGCTCACCAAATTTCACGTAATTCTGATCTCGGGGCCCATGATTTCTACTAGACCTTTTCCTTTTCTTGTCTCTCACCTTTTTCTTTTCTTGTGTGTAACTCATAAAACTTCTTGTGAGTTCTAGTGAGTTCTGTTCTACATCAACATGTCATCAACATGTCATCATCATATTTGATAATTCCTAATCTTCTTCATCTTCTTTCTTTCTGTGCTATGTCCCTCTTGCTAAAGTATCCAAAATTCTCAATGATTCTGCTCTGGTCCCACCTATAACGTGCTACTCTTTTTGGGTGTAAGCAATAGGCTTCTGTAAAACTACTGTTAATACGTCAAAGTCAAGCCTGACCCATTAGTAATCGGATTTGCTTTCTATCCAAATTTTGAAAACCAAGGTTAGATCGGATGGGTAACCACCCCTGAGACTTAAAGCATCTTTTTCTTTTCTTTCAGCCATTGTCAATTGTGAATACAGTCACTGATTGCAAAAACTCCTCCTAGCCTGTCTGTCTCGCTCCGGATTCTGTGCATTCAAAATCTGTGCATAATTCATGTTCAGAGACATGTGATCACTCACATCAGCATTGAAAAATGATAAGCACTTGCCCAAAAAATGCAAATCACTTTTCAATGCTGAATTGAATGTTCTCAGACCCTGACATGCATTATGCACAGAATCTGTGCTCACAGAAGCTAAGCCGTGTCTTTTAGATTGGGATAGGTGACCAACTTTTGAACCCTAATGACAATTTCATGCTTAAAAAAAAAAAAAAGAAAAAAAAAAAAGAAAAGGACAATTAGTATAGAAAAAATAATAATAAAAAGGAAATAAATAAGAGTTATTGAAACTTAATTATGTTCCACAGCAAGGGTTTGAGACCCATGCAAGGACCACTGGTTTGGTATATTTCTTCTTGGGGTTTGCTATAGTACACTAGGCTCTACATTCAGGATTCTAGATCCTGAATGAAGATCATTGGATCAGAATCTTAGCTTGCTGCATCTTGGTTGTAGTACCTGTTCAACCAAGCAATGAGAAAAAAGACTCTAATCCAGTGATTTTTGTATAGGGTCTACTACTTTAGCTATAGATCCAAGTCTACCTTATCATGTTGCTCCATCCTTTAAAAAATAAAAAAAGAAGGGAGTCAAAAGACCGATGACCTTTTGACACCTCCAGGTTTCAGGTTTCTAAGATGAGCCCTTTCAAACCTTCTCCACCATTAACCGGAATTATATTTGAGTCCATGTAAGACCATTTGACACCTCCAGGTTTTTTGTACTCTCTCTCTTGGACGGATGTGTGATTTTCCTTCTTCTTCTTCTCTTTAGGCGTTATAAGATCAAGAGAAAAGCCAATATGAAACAACCTCTCTCTTTAGAAAGGCAACACATCATCAAGGAAGAAGAGAGACTACAGCGGCGAGGAAATGGATCATCCCCAAATCCCTCTTTCTGAATCAAGTTTAAAGTTGGAGAATTGGATATGAAGCTCCGCTTCCACGATGAACACATAGCTCTGAATTTGATTGGGGGAGCTATAACTGGGAGAGAAAGAGAGATATTGACGTGCCTCAATTTGAAGACATGGTTAGATTAGTCATGACCATGTAATCGGATTGAGCCGCGTCAATATCTCCTATAACCTACAACTAGTTAACAAAGCTCTCTCTCTCCTTATCATTTTTCAACTCTCCATTGAGGTATATAATTCCGTCTCGTCTTTGTTTTTGTTTCTGTTTTCCACTGTTTTTTCTGTTTTTGACTTCTTGTTCTTCTTCATCTTCATCTTTTTTTATTTTTTATTTTTTTTTTATTTTATCGACACCTAGAACCCTTATGTGTGGGACGAACTTCAACCTCGTCACCATTCAAGGCAAGGGCAATAGGGTGTTAGTAGAAAAGTATCTTCTTTCTTGTTCAATTTGTTGGGTTTTCTGTGAAAATCCCTATGCTCTCATAGAATTATAAAGCCCACCTTAATTTTGTAGTCTCATTCACTGGCTTTGAAACGTTGTATGAAAATACCCCTACGCTACTATTTTCTCAGTAAATGGGTTAAGTATGCACATCTGTATGTTCACTATTCTACTCATGAATGCAATCGGTAGCCTTACTCTTTTGTATGTGAGTTTCTTTTTAATTTAGATTATTTTTGCTAAAACGTTAGGTTCATTTAATTTGAGTCTTCATCAACATTTCCAAAGAGATGATGTTTAAGATATATAGAGGTTCTCCAATATTTCAATGAGTTAAAACTTTGTTCTCTGCCACACATATCTCATCAAATTGTGAACTTCTTGATTACTAACTCTTAGGACAATAGAATTTGAATGTTGTTGGCATATACGGTCACTATAACCTTACATGTAGGGCTGTATGGTAAAATATTTATCAGTATATATTCAATCTGCTTAAAGCGAATATGGATCCAGGTATATCTATTCTGATTAAATATGGAACTCCTTTAGAAATCTATTTACAAACAAACCAAATTCAGATATATATTGTTGTGCAGAAGCCTGGATTTAGAGTCAAATGCAATAAAATAGAATAAAGAACATAGCAAAAACAATAATCAAACAAAGCACACAGACGATTTATGTGGTTCGGTTGAAGGCTACGTTCATGGGCAAAATGGTGAGAGAGATTTCACTATGAACAAAAAGAGATTACAATGAATAGTGTAGTGGCATAAAACCCAAGAAACCCTAAATAAAAATCCCCAATACCTTATTCTCCACGGGTTGTGTTGGACCCCAATCGGGTCAAGAATGTAAGTCACAATGGGTTATATCAGGTTTTTCTCTGGTTCATCATCCAGGTTACATCTCGGTTTAATTCTAGACATCCTGTTCCAAAAATATCTAATCCGTTTTAAGAATCCAACTATTATAATCGACTGAATACACATCTAGGCATATCCGCTCCATATTTGATTCATGAACAACCTTACTTATATGAATCATAAGCTTTTTAATCAGATATTCTATTATTAAAAAAAGTCTGCTACCAATCTTAATGGCATGCTCTAATCATTTTACAAAATTTAGGATATGATACATGTAAAAGGGTGGCTCACCACTTAGATGATTAAGGATGAAAGGAAGCTAGTTCTTGAACAAGTAATAAGAGGATAGCCCAGCGGATTTTGTCTGCCTCCCTGCAAGTGCCTTAGATCCACTGGGCAGCAGGGAGGCAGACAAAATCCACACCGAGAGGATAGATATGGCCATAATCCATCATTTATGTTTTAGAATGTGACATACAAATTTGACTGTTGCTTTGGTCTTCGAATATCTATCATATATGAAAGAAGAGATCAACCATTATCTTGTTGATCTCATGGAATCAGAATTAATTGATGCATACAACAACGTTTCTTAATCAAATGACCGTAATCATTTGACTGATAGGCATCTCTACTAGGGAAATAAAAATATGATTATGATTTTACTAAATTAAATTTACTAAGATTGTAATAGATTAATTTGGATTATGAATTTTCTAAGATCAAATCAAATCAAATCTAATTTAATAAAATCCTATTGCATCACATATAATTAATCTAATCTAATCTTTATCAAATCCAATTTAATATAATCTTAATCACATATGTTGAGTCGGTGTCTTGAATTCATAGGACTTCAACCAAGAAACATTGTTGTGGAAAGTGGGTTATTTTGGGGTTTAAACCCACTTTAGGATTTAGGGTTTCTTATGTTTGTTTAAAAAAGAATGTTTTGTAGATTTCGAAGTGTAGAAGATTGCAGCAAAAGTCAAGACTTTGTGAGAGAAGCAAGAATGTATTTGGTGTTGGAGAGTTCTTTTAGGTTTTTCCTTAGGAACTTGCCGTTGTGCGTTTTGTAATTTATATGTTCTCCATTTTAGTAGAAGTTCTTGATTGTCTTTGCCTGTGGATGTAGGCAGGTTTGCTGAACCACATTAAATATCGTGTTGTGTGATTGTTCTTTGCCATTAGAGAGAAGCAAGAATTTATGTGATTGTTTCACGTACATCACATACTTGAATCTAATCTGTGTTTTGTTCCACTGTGTTGTTTTGTCACAACAGACTGGTATCTGAGCACTAAAGTATGATGGAAGTTCTTAGGTTATCAACCGCTAATTTCCCAAGGTTCTTTAGTTATCTTCCGCTGGTTGTTATTGTCTGGAGTTACAGGTTGAGGATTCTTTGTTTTGGGAATTTTGTGATGGCAGCTGCAAAGTTCAAGGTTGTAACGTTTAGTAGAAAGAATGGTTTTTGCTTATTAGAAGCAAGAAAGGTTGGGAACCTTAATATATCGTTTGGGAACACTATTCAAGGTGGATAAGTTTTGTCATTTGCACCATATTCAATTATACTATGTAAACAGTCGTGGCATAAGCGAATGTGTCACATTTGTGTAAGAGGTTTGTCAAATTTGAGCAAGTAAGGTTTGCTCTATGATGAGAAGTTTGGGTTTTGTAAGAGTTATGCTTATGAAAAGCAACACGTAAATGTTACTTTTGGTGATTGATTCTGTTTTGTTGTATCCAAACAAACATGTTATGGAAGACGGAGATTTTGGTGTTCAGTTGGAGTGTGGTACTCTTATTTTGTTGGGACATGAAGATACTGTTTTAGACCTCATTCAGGTTTCGGATGTTTAGTAGCATGGAAGTGTGTCCAATTTGAATATTATACCTCCAATCAAAGTCAGTTTTAAAGACATGGTTGTGGATGCATTTAGTGTTGAGGAGTTAGCAGATATGTCGACAATGCTGAGTTTGGTGATTGAGTTCAAGGGTGGATTGGACTCTATCAATTTGAAAGAGAACTGATTGTGTACCCTTTGGGGTTTGGTGGAGAAAATGATCAAGGAGCCTCATCTAGTTTGGTGTAGTAGAATTTAAACCGAGGTGGAGATTTGTTGAGTTAGTATCTTGAATTCACATGACTTCAATTGAGAAACGTTGTTTTGGAAATTGAGTTATTTTGGGGTTTAAACTCATTTTCGGTGTATTGTCTTTTTTTTTTTTTTTTTTAACAAAAGAAAAAAAAATGTAAGTTTACCTCCATAAGGGTAAAATTTTCTCTCATATTCTATACATACCTTAGGTTGGTTTATAAACCCTTGGACCAAGTTAGAACTGTAGATCCCAAGTTCGACCTTAGACCGATTGATTTTGAAGACTGCCCCAAGTGTGTTTTGGGGTAACTTCACATGAAAATATATAGAAAACCTTAAGATAATTAGGGGGAAAGTCATATATTTTTAGAAATATCTTAAAGTCTACTTTCCAACAAAACAAACAGTCTGCAAATAAGAGTCTCCTAGAAGAAGTTATGCCCTTTTTCCCACAACATGTCTATGTTGACAGATCCATAGATTTAAGGTAACTTCCCAGGCCCATCAGTACCAACGCTAAGATAATTATGGTATAAGATATATACCCCTAGAAATCTCTTGAAAGCTAGTTTTCAACTCAACAAACGGTTCACAAAAAAGAGTTTTTTAGAAAAAGCTATAGTCATTTTAGTGCGAAGGGGTCAAATATGAAAAAGGCATCTAGATGGATCCGACCCATGTCAGATGGATCCGAACTTAGCGGATTGATCAAACCACTTCTCGGATCGATCCAACCTCTTAGAGATCTACAAAATTTTATCCATAATAGTGCCAGATCGATCTACTATCCCTCGGATCAATCCGATACCCATTTGAATCGATCCAACACCCTCTGAATTGATCTAAATTGACCCAAATTTTGTTTTTTTTTAAGTCAAGTCGATTTTTCTTCGTTTTGGGGAGTATAAGATCTCCAACTTAAATAAACCCTTATAATACTTCATTTAGGTCTTTAGACCCATTTTGAACAAAGGGAGTAAAGATTAGAGAATTTTGGAGAAGAAGGTTAGAGTTCTTCCCTAATTAAATAAGTTCCACTTCAAACCATGAAAATTCTTTTAGATTAGCTTGTTTTTCTACTAGAACTTTCTAGTTTCATTCTCCTAATATTAGAACTATGCATATTTTACAAAGCAAGGTGTCAGTAGAGATTGAAGTGAAGGCTTCTTGCTTGGAGATTTTAAATTTGAGCTTTAATACGGAATCTTGCTTACTATGGATTTGATAATGTGAATTCTCTTTGAATTTCTTTGATATTTGTGGAAATTCTATAAAATCTTTGAAAGTATGTAAAAATTCATGCTCTAATCCATTGAACCTTGTAAATCCTTGAATCTAAGCCTATTAGTAAGTTAATCTTGCATACTATGGATGATGTGATGTATTTTTCTCTTTGATTTTCTTAGATCTTTGTGTTTTGATGGAAACTCTTTGGAACCTCTGAAATGTTTGAAAATCTTAATTTAACTCTTTGAATCTTAGACTTAAGCTTCTCTAGTAAGTTAATCTATATTACTATAGGCGATGCGATGAATGTTCTTCTTTGATCTTTCGAGTCTGCCATTTGAATCCTTTGGAATTTCTGAAATGTTTGGAAATCTTTGAATCCAATCCTTTGAATCACCTTAGATCTATGATTTTTAGCTTGCTTAGTAAGTTTTCATGTTCTTTACGCTTGGCATGACTCTTTCCCTATTAGAATCTCTAAAAATTTTGTAGATTTATACCTTGAACCAATGTTCTTTGATCTCTAGATCTTTACCTATTTTATGAAAAATTATTGTTCTTAAACTTTGTGTGGACTGATCTCTTTCAAGAAATCCTTTAGAACATGTGAAATCTAAACTTTCCCCATGTGAATCTTTGAAAATATTTGTAAAGTTGTGAATCCTTCAAGATCTATTCTATTTGTGATTAATTTGAAATGTAATCTTGCATTTCCTTTTGTTTGGAACACTAAAAGTGATTTTGGCTAACCTATATGATTTGATTTATTGGAATACATGTGAATTTCTGTGAAAATATATTGAGCTCATTGATTCTATTGAAATTTATGCCTCCTAAGTGAATCATGTGAACCTTTGAATCCCATTATGTGTTTAAATCATTGACTTTATGTGAAATCTTAGTGAATCATTATGACTCCGGATTTATAAATATCGAAGTATACATTAACATTGAATCTAAGTGAACCTATTTTTGGACTTCGAATATATGAACTACGTAGGCCCCACTCAGAGGGCAGTATGAGAGCACTCGAAGATATTGAGCTCCACTCGTAAGGCAGTATGCCAAGACTTGGAGATATTGAGCCCCACTCATAAGGTGGTATGCGAGTACTTAGAGATATTGAGCTTCACTCGTAGGGCAGTATACAAGCACTCAGAGATATTAAGCCTCACTTGTAGGGTTGTATGCGACAGCTCGAAGATATTGAGCCTCACTTGTAGGGCGGTATGCGAACACTTTGAGATATTGAGCCTCACTCGTAGGGCGATATGCGAGTGCTCGAAGATATTGAGCCCCACTCGTCAGGCCGTATGTGAACACTTAGAGATATGTGAAACTATATAGACCTTTGAACCTATTGATGTAAACCCTTTTAACTTGCAATCTCTGATTATGTGGGCCTTGACACAAGGCTAAGTGTAAGAAAGCACTTCAGACATGCTCTTTAGCTCACGGATATTAGCCCTCCTCCTTGGGGTTATAACAAGGACATTGTGTCAGCACCTAATTTTGGCTCAAGGTCCAGAGGTTTCTTTCAATGGGTAGCATTAACTCTCTTGAATAGACTTTAGGCATCCTAAGAAACCAAGGTGATTAGATAACCTCCCCTTTTAGGCCATCCCCATTCTTTCCTATTTTGGCACTCTAGACCCTAGATTTTTTTTCTAAGGTTTTCGTTGGACCCACCTCCTTAATCTTTCCTCATTTTTGGTATGAACATAACCCACCTAACCAAAACCTTGTAACCAAGTACTCCTTGAACCGAACCTAAAACATGTGTCCAAACACCCCTAAGCCTAGCCTAAAACTTATACACAAACACCCCATATTTTAGCTTAAGTCCAAACCTATATACAAACATCCTAGGTTGGCAAGTCATATACTTGGCATGAGTCCAACACACCTAAATCCACATCACATTACTCTTTTTGATCCATGCCACATGCCATATTTGTATCAAGCACACTTAGACACACTCTCATTCCACTTTTGGATTCTTAATCACTCATCATTCCATTTTTAATTGACATGTC
>JAOXJP010139398.1:0-13391 GCA_025762735.1 Platanus orientalis | reverse complement strand
AGAAGGACTAGAAGAAGGCCAAAATTGACTTGGGTGGAGGTAGTAAAGAGGGACAGGGCAGCTTGTAATTTAACAGTAGATAAGGCCCTAAACAGAACGGAATGACGGACCGAGATTCGTGTAGCCGACCCCAAATAGTTGGGATAAGGCTGTTTGTTGTTGTTGAAGTAAAAACATAGGTTGTTACACCACCCCCTTTGTATCTGGGATGTACCGCATCACAGAGTACTTGGGCATAGATGATACAACTCCTATTGAAACTGGGTAAGAAAACAACTTGGCAAGCTATCCAGCCTGCCTAACAGCATTCACATCTAGTTATACATATTTATCTATTTTGCCCCTTAAAAATGTTACTTTTTATATTTTAGATAATTTTTTTGTAATAAGTTATACATCCTACTCTCTATCTTGAAGAACAATCTATTTAAATATTATTTTTTAAATAACAACTTTTAGAAACATTAACTAGTCTTGACGATTGTTCAACAAAAGGAGAATAAAAAAATAGTTTTAAAGAAATGCCTAATACTACACTCATTCTATTCTTTTAGAGAGTAATTATAGCAATCTGTATACTTTGTTCTAAAATACATAACTAGATGTAAGACACTTTTGAGTGAATTTCACCATTTTTATTCGTATTTTAGAGAAAAAAACTATTTTAAAGAAGTGAATGCTAATGCTCTAAGAGGGTTCTCAAGCATATACTATGCTTGAGATGATCCGAAGTGGAAAAGAAGTATTTTGGTAAACATGTTAAAGTTATCAATTATGTATATGCAAAAGGGAACAACCCTATCCTCCTCTATCCTCCGCTGAGGGTCAAATGGGTGGAAACATCAGCACCGAAAAGTGATTTACACTTTTAAGGAGCGTGTGTAAATCACTTCTGGCGCTAATGTGGTCACCCTTTACCTTAATGGAGGCTAGCATCGACGTTGAAAATCCTCGCAAAAAACCGAGCGGATTGTCTCCTGTGACTGAACAGGAACTTCCTACTGATTTAACTACACAGTGACATGTAGTCGAATTTTTTTTGGTAAATCAATCCCCATTTTGTTGGTCCTTTCCTTACAAATGTGTGTCATGGTGTGGTTAAACTCAATTCACCGGCCGACGATACTTTCCTATGCAAAAATTCCTCCTTCCTACCATGAATTTTTGGACACCCTCTGTTATGAAACGTGTCATTCACTGATTGGTGTCAGCGTAATATCTCCTCAAGTCTGACTGGAGATGATTGGAAGTCGAGAAAGAAGAGAACCGTGAGAACCCAAAAGGGCAAAGTGTTGGAAGGAAGAAGAGACCAAAAGCATATATAAACCATCTCTATTGCAGCTTCCGAGGAGACGAACAGACAGAGGTTCTTCACTTCCCTTCCCGCTCTATAAAACCCTAATATCGATCTTCTCCTTTCCTTATTCTTCTTCATTCGTTCTTCCGTTCCATTTTCACTCAATCGATCAACTGTTCCTCTGTATTCAATTCGATTTCGATCGGTTGAACGATCGATATAGTGTTCCAAATTAGAAGGATTCCTGGGTTTTCCGAACCTCTCCTTTTAATTCAAATCTCACTATTCATTTTTGGATAGTGGTTTCTATAGGACATCTCTTCTCTGCCTTTTTTGAATCTCTTACGGTATGAAGTGCATTTGAGGATTTGGATTTCTAGGGTTGAGTTGGATTTTTTAGGGCTGGCAGATTTCATGGTCCGGTGATGGCGGATCCGCCTGGTTTCCGCCTCTCTTTGGGATTCAGTTGTGGTTTTGAAGCGAAGGGGATTTTAGTGATAGGGTTGGAGTTTGCGTCTGAGGATCGTGGACATTTGGAAGCATGCTGAGCGTGGTGCGGGTTCACCTTCCTTCCGACATTCCGATCGTGGGCTGTGAGGTTACGCCGTATGTGCTGTTGCGGCGACCTGATGGCGCCTTCTATGCAGATGATGTTCCTGAATCTGCCCCACTTGATGGGTTCTACTTGAGGTACAAGTGGTAAGTACTACTCTCCTACCCCTTCTCCTCTGTTTTGGGTTTCTTTATTTATTTGTATATTGTTATGTATCAAGTAATTACTCATGTTTGGATCTACAGACGACTTGGAACATTTTGACGTTGTTGTTGATTGTTAACATTTTTAACATTTTAGTTCTCTCAACTTGAACATCAGGTTATAGGATGTTAAGAAGTGATGACTGATTGATCGGGTGCTTTCACATTCTCATTTGAAGTGTGCCCTTTTTTCTTCTTTTATTTTTTATTTGTTTTCCAGCTGGAAACATAATCCGCTGGGGAGCATTTTCTTTTTCAAAGCTTGTGGGATCGGTTAGTGGAATCGTTTTTGGTTAGTAGAGATCATAGATTGTTAGAAATTGTTGGTTTCTTTATTTCTTCTTTTTTTTTTTGACCTCTTCTATTATTTTTTTGGTTTTTCTAATATTTTTAAATGTTAGCTTTCAAAAGGGGTCGTTTTGGGACATAAGAATCTAAGTTTTTCTGATGGGATTGGGTATGCAGTCATGGTGGTTGAGGCACGTGGAGAGGGTTCCTGATTTTATTAGTTTCTTGTGATTGATGATAGACTTTAAGAACCCTAATGCTGGGATCTTCTGCTGTCTCTCTCACTCTCTATGTTTTCAATTTATTGTTTTATTGTTATATTGTAGCACTATTTTTAAAACCAATTCTCTACAACTCCATGCTGTAGTGGCTTACCTTAAGTACACTATAACAAGGGAAGCAAAGATTTCATAATGATACTATCCCTGTGAGTTAGCATTTTTCCATTAACGTATGCTTTGTCCACCAATAGATCATAGTTCTATAATATAAATTATATTCCTTACTTCAAGAATCTTACTGGAAGATTTGTTAGGAGGCTGGTGGTTCTTTAATCTATGGAGTTATGCTACCCAAATAATTTGTATCATGTTGGACACCATTTCTAGTGTAAGTTTTATACTGGATACTTCAGGGTCAAGTATTGAAGAATGTTCATGAGAAGCTTCTTGGTCACTAATGTTACCTTATTTAGAGAAGAGCACATTTGCTTCTGATTGTGGGTGCTTTGTAACTCTTTGGGAGCTCTAATTGGTTTGTTTTTTCTTCTCAGTGCTATTAATTGGGCTTAAAGGAAGAATCTAGGTTTTCAGATACCTGCATGCTTTATTGATTAAAAAATGAGATGATACTTCTTTCCAGAGGCTACTTTGGTTGCTGATACATTGATTAGACAAGGTGTTGGCATTTCTAGTAATTTTGTAGCCTTTCTTATACTCTTCCTTTCTTCTTGGTGAAGAATACTATTTATAATGGGAAAAAGGGTGTTGCTTGCTTCTTTCAGAAGTTTTTTGTCGTCTCTCTCCTCATATTTTGTGTAAAGGTCGAAGACTATCTTTACTTTTCTGTCACTAGTAATCAAAGTAACTCTTCTTTTGTCTCTATTTTCTTGACCCATTTTTGTTATTATTTAACTTTTCAGCCAACAGATTTTAGGAGTTTGAAGTGTAACCCTGTTAAATGTGCTTGATAGAGTTGTTATATTTAGTATCTTTCCATTTGTTAGCAAATATGAGAGTTTGGATATTGGGTTGATGTGAGAGCTAAGAAGACGGTTTGAGAGATTTTTTTTTGATGAATAACGGTGATAATATATAAAAGGGAAAAGTCAACGAGGGGGGACATGCCTCCCCCTTCTAAGAAAAAAGAAGAAAACCACTACCTAGTAGGATTATCAATCTCACTGCCTAAAATCAAAGACTTAGCCCCAACTTTAGCTAGAACATCAGCCGTTGAGCTGGCCTTTCCTGGGATCCATGAGAATGAGACGTTCAACGATGAAGCCAGGGAGAGAGCTTCCTTAACGAGATGACAGCCTCTAACGACTGTTTGAATTATCTGACACCCACCTAATCATAATTGTCGTATCCACCTCCATGATCAATGAAAGATGAATAAGGTATACAATCTCAAAACATGGAGAAGGGTCTTAATTTCCACAATAACTGCATCACATATTCTCATTGGATCGGAGAAAGACTATAATATAGCTCCTTAAGCATTATTTATGATGCCCCCAACCCTTGATGGCCCGAGATTGCCCAAGGAACACCCATCAAAATTGTTTTTTAGAGTCGATCCCTCTAGGGCTCTCCATGAAAGCCTGGTCTTGGGGGAGAAGGGTGATGTGGTAATTAAAAAAAATGGTGGGAAGGTCTCTAAAGATTGGTTCGAGAGAATCACTAGGCTTAGGGATATCTTTGAAAAGAGCAAGATCATAGTTTTAAATCTACAATGTGATTGGAAAGGGTGGCTCATTAAGTATCTTGGTTCTTCTTTGGCGGGCAATCCTAGATTAATTGACTTCTAGACGCCCTTAGTTCTTGGAGGACGAATGATATTTCCTTGGGAGGAAGGATTACCTTAATCATGTCCACACTTTTTAACCTACCTACATACTTCCTCTCTATTTTAAAGCCTCCATAAAGACTCTTAAATCTATTGAAAACTTCTAGAGGGATTTTTGTGGGAACCATGGGAAGTTAAGAGAGATGATCTTATAAAATGGGAGGTGGTTTGTAGATTATTTTTTATTTTGAGAGATAAATGAGCACTTTATTCAAGAAAAATGAGAAAGATGCAACAAACAAACAAATAAAAGGGATCACCGGGCAAGTGATAGCTAGGAAAAAGAAAGCAACAAAAGATAGAAAAGACAAACAGAGAAGAAAAAGACACCCAAATTACATGTTCTCACACTTCATAGAATACCAGACAATCTCATCAAACAGCCCACACAAAAAACCATTAAAAAAGAAGATTATACATAGACATCACAAGCTTCTTCCGACTCTAAAACTTGTCCTTGAAGATCCGATTGTTCCTTTCTTTCCATAGCCCCTAATAAATAGCACCTGGCAAGGCACACACAATGAGAAAGGGAAATTTGTAAGGTCTTCAAGCCACTAACCTTTGATCATATCTTTGAAATGCTTTGGAAAAGCCCAAGAGGTTGGAGATGAGAAGGAAAAAAATATCACACCTTGAAAGCCTTAGGACAATGCATAAAAATAAGGTTAACTGATTCCTCCTCCCTTGTACACATGACACATTTATTAGTCAAGTTCCAACATTTGCTATGCAGATGGTTAAGCATAAGAATTTTATCCTGATAAGCATTCCAAATAAATGACACTTTGGAAGGGATGCTTATGTTCTAAATGCCTTTATGGGGAAAAAGGGCATCATAACTAGTCATCAACGCACTATACATAGACTTTGTTGAAAAAGGACCATTGTTATTAATAGTCCACACCCAATTGTCACATCTATTCAGATTTGGACTATGATCTGTTAAAGTACTCATTAAGCTCACTATCTCACTCACTTCCTCATTTAGATGCTGTAAAGCCTTGGCAACCACACCCCCTCCGTATTATCTACGAATCTGCCATCAACACCTAAGGATCAATAACTAAATGGAAAATGTTCATAAATCGCTCCTTAAGAATCTCCTCACCTATCCAAAGATCCTCCCAAAATTTGATATCGAACTTGAACCAAACCTAAAATGAATAAATTTTCAAAAATCCTCCTTGTCCATCATAATTGACTTCCAGATCCTACAGTCGTGTGTACCCCTCACCTCTCTACCTTCCCACTTTGAGCTTTCACCACATCTAGCCACCACCACCCTACACCATCCAACTCAACCCCAAATCTCCAAAGCTAGTTAGACAGTAAGTAAAGACCTATTATGACACCTCAAGTTCCCAATACCCAGCCACCCATTACAAATCGGCCTACAAATAGATTCCCAACTCATAAGATGATATTGATGATGATTCTACTAATCATTTCATAAAAAGTTTCTAAATTTTGCCTCAATATTATTATCCATTGATATTGGGTTTGTGAATAGGGAGAGAATAATTACGAATAGTTGCCAACGTAGACTTTATCAGAGTAAGTCTACCGCCTTTCGAAAGAAAGGGTTACTTTCCAGGTATCTAACCTTGAAAAAATTCTCTCAATCATCGGATCCCAAATGGCTCTAAACTTGTAACATGCACCCAAAGGCATAAGAGGGAAGAGTTCCAATTTTACACCTCAAAATCCACGCTGAATTCTCAATGTCGCACTCATCCCCTGCTTGAAAGATTTAACTTTTTGACAGATTGATATTAAAGACCCGAGACAGCCTCGAAGCACCTGAAGATACATCTAAGGTATCCTAATTGCTCAATATTAGCTTCACAAAAAGTCCTGGTATCATTTGTAAATTGGAGATGAGAAATAGACACCCTTCCCACCCCACATCAAAACCCCTAATGAAATTCAATGTAGCCTTTATGATCATCTCACTAAGAACCTCAGAGACCATGATGAATAAGAAGGATACAAAGGATCCCCCTGCATAAGACCTTAAAGCTCCTAAAGAAACCTGTTGGACTCCCATTCACAATCATAGAAAGAGGTAGAAAGGAATCAGAAAAACATCCAACTTCTTCATTAAACCCCAAGCCCCATTCTCTCAAGAATAAATCCAAAAAATTCAAGTTAACATGATCATATGCCTTTTCCAAGTCCAACTTGCAAATCACACTACTTCTCCTAGAAATCCTCATATCCTCAATACATTCATTCGCTATAAGAACCCCATCAAGAATTTGCTTTCCTTCAAAGAAAGCCCCTTGAGGTTGAGATATGATTCCTTTCATCACTCTCTTCAATCTCAAGGCCAACCTCTTTGATATGATCTTGTAAACGGCTAAATGCTACTAAGGAGATTAACAGGCCTATAATCTTTGAACTCCCGAGAATTATGTTTTTTGGGGATTAAGGTGATGAATATATTTTCAAATGATCATAAAATTTTTCCGAGTAATAGAACTCAACAAAAAAACTTTCATCTAATCACCATTAACAATATCCCAACATTTCTGAAAGAAAGAGATAGAAAACCTGTCCGACCCCGGGGCTTTGTAATCCTTCATTCCTAAGACAACATTATGAACTTCCTCTTCCAAAAACGGCCTCTCAATCAGATAATTTTTCTCTCCTGATATGCACTCAAAATCCATCCCATCCAATGTAGCTCTGAATGCCGATCATGTTTTAAGAGTTTCAAATAGGAATTTTCAGCCTCTTTCCTAATCTCCTCTTGATTCTGGGTCCACACGTCACCAAAAGCCCATAGATACCATTGGAACTTTTGTAGATCATTAGAAGTTGAACTTAAAGGTTTGTTGGCTAAAAGTATTTAGATATTTCTGAAAGTGATAGAAAGCTTGTGATATTTTGTAATCCGCTCGAAGTATATGGAATTCAACTTAATTGGTAGGGATTCTAAGTGTGTACTAGGGTGTTGATGACAGTTTTTTTTGAAGACTATTAGTAGACTACTAAAGTTTCTACAGTCCATCAGATGTGAAGTGGGGAAGGGGGATAAGATCAGATTAGGAGTGTTCACGAGCTGAGCTGAGCTTTGTAAGTCAATAATTCATGAGCTAAACTTACACTGATTTAAGCCCAAATCAATGTTAATAGCCCATGAGCCAATCTTATACTTCTAAAAGCTAAATTTATAGTTGGTTAAAACATGCCTAATAATTCTTATATTAGCTGTATTTATATATATATATATACTATGTATAAAGATACCGATTTAAGCCCAAATTCAGCTTTTGCTTAGTTGGTAAAGTCTGGGTGTTGTAGCACAGACCTGGGTTCAAAAATCCATCTTCACTTACTAATAAATTAACCACTAATGTTTACCTATCAAAAAAAAAAAAAAAAAGAAAAAAGAAAAAGAAAGATATATAAGTTTGCAATCATACTATGTTTACTTCATTTTTTGTGGTAATTTTGGATGAGTTGACTAGGAGGAGGTACTATGGTGTATGATGTTTGCTGATGATATTGTTTTGATTTACAAGACTAGATACTAGTTAGAATTTTGGAAGGATGTTTGGACTCTTAACGGTTTTAAGAAAAGTCGGACTAAAATAGAATATGTGGAATGTAACTTTTGTAAAAATAGGGGTAGAAATGGAGTAGTTAAGATTGATAATCAAACTTCTCGGGGAATTAGACAAGGTGACCCGCTTTCTCCTTTCCTTTTCACCTTGATGGCTGATGCTTTTAGTGCTCTCATGTCGAGAGCCTTGTCTAATGCCCTTATAGAAGGTTTTTGCATTGGGAAGGAGGGTGTGCAGATCTCCTACTTGCAGTTTGCGGATGCCACTATTTGTTTTATTAAGGATTTGGTGGATCAGGTGACGCATCTAAAATATATTTTGAAGATTTTTGAGACTATCTTGGGTATTAAGGTCAATTTCTCGAAATCGAGTGGCGAGAATTCGAATGGAGGAGGGGGAGGTGAGGCATTATGCTTAGTTACTAAATTGTAGGGTGGAACAGTGGCCGTTGAAGTATTTAGGGATGCTTCTAGCGGGTAGCCAAAAGTCTTATGTGTTATGGGATTCAGTTTTGGAGAGGGTCAACAAAAAGCTTTCGGGTTGGAAAAGATCGTATATTTCTTTGGGAGGTTGAATCACTTTAATTAAAGCAGTTTTGACAAATATTCCGGTTTATTGCATGTCCCTCTTTAAGATGCCGGCTAGAGTGGTGAAAGCTCTGGAAAAGTGTCAGCGGGATTTCCTATGGGAAATTGGGGTGGTGGGGGGGGGGGAGAAGAAATCTCACTTGGTCAGGTGGGAGGTGGCATGTTGTCCTAAAATTCATGGTGGACTGGGTGTGGGTCGTTTGAAGGATAGAAATGTGGCGCTGCTCTTTAAATGGATTTGGAGGTTCTCAACAGAAAAAGGAAGTCTTTGGCATTCCATTATTGTGAGTAAGTATGGTTGTCACTCAAATGGATGGGATGTGCCCCGTTTCAAACCATTCTTGTTCTTAGTTATGGAAGAATATCATTGACCTCTTCCCCGTAGTGGCCCCTCATCTTAGATCTGTGGTTGGGAATGGAGAGTCCATTCGGTTTGGGAAGGATGTGTGGTGGAATGACCAAAGTTTATGTTCCCTGTTCATAAAAAAAAAATGCTTATGTTCTTTCTTTCCTAAGCTTTTTAGCCTGGCTTCCAATAAGGAAGCTATAGTTTCTAACATCATCTCTTACTCTTCTTGTGGCATTTCTTGGACCCTTCCTTTTTCCAAGAAACTCTATGACTGGGAAGTGGAGTGGGTTGCTACCCTTATGGCAAACCTTAATGATGTGTTCTTCTCTTCTTCCTTTGAGGACCAAAGAGTTTGGGACTTGAATCTATCGGGTTTGTTTTCTGTCAAGTCTATTTTTCCTTCGCTTTTTATTGTTAATCCTACTCTTTCTTCGTTTTCGGCTTCTAAGATTTGGAAAACCCTTGTCCCGCCTCGGGTAAAGGCTTTTTCTTGGATAACGACCCTTAATAGGGTCAATACCATGGACAATTTGCAGTGAAGAAGTCCCTTCTTGTCTATATCCCCGCATTGGTGTGTGTTGTGTAGAAAGGAGGGGGGATTGGTGCACCATCTTTTTTCTTGAGTGCATTTTTTCTAAAGTGGTTAGGGATTATTTCCTCGATAATCTCAACTACTCGTGGGTGATGCCGAGAGATTTGGTAGATTTCTTCGTTGGTTGTAGTGTTAGTGGTTTGAGGGAGAAACGAAGGTGCTTTAGGGGGGGTTATGAGCCATGCGGTGATATGGAATATTTGGAAAGAAAGGAACTTAATAATATCTGAAAATAAACACAAGCACTTCAAGGAGGTCATTGATTCTATCATTCGGGAAGTGGGAAGCTGACTCTTGGTGACCAAGGTTTTTAAAGAGTTCTCTTTGGCAGATTTTGTTTGTGATTGGATGATTTGCATCTCGTTTGGTTCTATGAAAATGCCTATCCCCGCTGGGTGTTGGATTCTCCCCCCCTTCCAGGTGGTCTCAAGCTTAATTTTGATGGGTCATCTGTGGGTAACCTGGGACCAAGCGGTTTTGGTTGTGTTTTTAGGGATTCTAACGGGGAGATTATCAGGATTGTTGTGGGTCCTATTGGCATTGCAGACTCTACAAAGGTTGAGGTTATGGAGCTTCTCATGGGGCTTAGAGAGGCTCGGGATTTTCGTTTGAAGGTGTCCTTGGTGGAAGGTGACTCCACAGTGGTGGTGGGGTGGGGTTTGGGGTCCTCTTCAGGTGCTTGGAAGTATGCGTAGCTGATCCATGAGATTAGAAATTTGGTGATGTTCTTAAAGGTGGATTTGGTGCATATTCCTAGAACTAAAATGGGCTTGTGGACAAACTGGCTAAGTGGGGGGTTGATTTGCCTAGTATGGTGAAGTCTCATGTAATTCCGGATCTTCCGGTGTAGGCCATTGTGGCTGTGTGCTTTTACCTTTTGTTTCTTTCTTTTTCCTCAATAAAATTGTTATTTATCTAAAAAAATAAAAACAAGAGATACCCTGGAGTGATCATTTTCATTACGTCGGTTCAGTTATCCATATGGGTGGATGTATTGAAGTGGATGCTGCTCATATAATTAGAGCGTGGTAGATGAAGTGGAGAGGTGCTTCGGGAGTGTTGTGTGATAAATGAATACCATTAATATTGAAGGGGAAATTTAATAAGATGGCTATAAGACAGACATTCTTTATGGAGTAGAATTATGGGCAACCAACCAAGTAACAATACAAACATGGAATGAGTGTGGCTGATACGAAGTTAGAGGATGTTGAGATGGATGAGTAGCAAGACTACAAGCGATAAAATCAGAAATGAATCTATTTGGGGGGTCTTATTTGTAGCATCAATCGGTGATGAGTGAAAGCTATCTTAGGTGGTTTGGGCATGTGTGACAAAAACAATGATTGCACCAATGAGCAGTGGGATAGTGCAGCTTAAAGAGTGTTAAAGGGAAAGGGGAATGTAAAAATTGACTTTTGAAGTAGCGAGGAAAGACATGGTTGCTTGTGACTTTTGGAAAATATAGCCCTAGATAGGGTGGAATGGTGGAACAAGGTTCATGTAGCTTACCCTTATTTGTTGGGACAATGGTTTGTTGCTGTTGAAAAATTTAACATAATAAACTATTTGTGTATATATATATATATAAAACAAGCTCAACTAGAAGCTTGGGCTTAGCTTTGCGAGCTTTAAACAAGGCTCAATCTCCGTTTAGGATGAGCCATTGACATTCTTCGATCAGATTTTGGGAGGACATGTGGTGTGGGGATTGTTTGTTGGAGCCAAAAATTCTATCGTATCTTTTTTATTTCTTTAAAGAAAGGAAAGACCATTTATTTTTGGGTTAATTACAAAAAACACACTTGAACTATCTGACAATATACAGTCTCCCCCCTCATTATTAATAAGTTCAAAAAACCCGTTAGACATATTCTAGTTATAAAAGTTAGCATGGGGGTGATTTTACCTCAATACCCATTATTTAAAACTTTTTTTAAACAATAAAATACAATTTTCAAAATTCCATAAATGCCCTAGATGAATTAAAACCAAAATCGTGTATGAAACTCCCATCATCTTTTTCCTTCCTCCTCCCTTGGTCAACGGTGACCATTTATGCATTGTAACATTGTCGAAGCTTCATATCTCTACTATGGCGACACATATAGAAATGCGAGATAAAAAGAAAAAAACAAAAGCAACACAAGATTTATCCGTAGCGTTTGTTGGGAACTAGATCCAACACGATAAATTGGATTAATTCTATGTTCTTTGTCAGGAACCAAATCCCTCTAGTTGTATTGATGAAGCACAACATTGGAGGGGGTGTACATCAAGATCGACAACCTAAATCCCTTGTACAAGAAGGGGTGTCAAAAGAGAAATCCATCCAAGAAGAAGCTCTAGAAAAGGAGTAATCAACAACAAAAGGAGAGGAGGAGAAGAATAAATCTGCCCAAGAAGGCGAGGAAGACAAAAAACCAGATACTAGTATTGAAGAGAAGGCCATGAAATTGACAAGGACATCTCCTCTTTGGGAGTCCCTCTCTGGCCAAGCAAGGGTTCAGAAGGAACTGATGTAATCCTCTTGAAATTCTTGAAGGCATGGGAATTCAAGGTCAATGAGACCTTTAAGATGTTGAAGAACACTAAATGGAGGAACTCAAGATTTTGATTCAATACTGGATGAGAATTTGGGTGCCGATCTCAACTCAGTGGCATAGCCAGGCGGTGTCAATTCATTGCCTTAAATCAACGATCTCAAGAACTCCCCTGGACCCTTGAAGAAGGAGCTTTGGATTGTCATAAAGCTAGCTGTTGGGCTTCTTCAAACCACTATCCCGAATTTGATGTAAGAAATGTAAGATTTTAGCAAACCGTTTCTTTTGTTTTTGTGTTTCTTCTTTTTCAATTTTTTTTTCTTTATAAATGGAAATTGAATACTTCTATTTCACTAAAATATTAGGTTTAAGTTTTTTGAAGAACCTGAACCTTGGATTTTGTCTTTTTAATAAAATTTTTATCACATTTCCGGGTCTTTAGGAAACCTCACAACTGCCATCATCACCATTGGCTAACAAGCCGGGTTTTTGCCTTCGCCTGTCAATGGGTTTGGCATGAGAGAGGGTTCAAGCAGTTTCGATGTTGTTCTTCGTGACTTTTAGCATTGTCATGTAGAGTGCCTGAGTAGGGAAGATTACCAAAGCCTTTGTAAAGGCCACAGAAACCCTCATAATTAAAAGAACAAAACTACGGATACAGTAATGAAAACCATTGGTTCTGTAGGTACTAGGCACCCCTCATGTGATTGTGATCCATTTGCGTTTTTTTTTTTTGGCTTTAAATTTCATCATTTGTTTGGTGGGAACTGAGCGATGCCTACAATGTTTGTAGTGTAGAGTTGGATGATTCTTGCTTGGCGGCACAATATGTCCATCTCCAAGAAGAGGGCTAATCAGAGAGGAAAGAGGGAGGGAGAAAGGGGGAAGGTGAATTCAATCATTGGCCAATCATTTCATCATTTGAATGGTCTTCATTGGATCTAGTATAACTCCTATGTGCTCATTTTAGGACCCTTGGATTAGAACATACTCATGATGGGACAGTAGTACAATTTTCTTAAGGGGATAGGGGTATTTTTGTCTTTATATGGATCAGGGGCACTTTCGTCATCGAAATACACTCTCATGTGCTGTAAAGGTAGTTTTGGGTTTAACCATTAATTTTTTGGTCATGCAATTCATTTGGCAAGGGGTGTTGCATCGGCGCCTAGATGTAATGAAAAATATGCAAGGGTTCCCACACCATGGACGAGTGTGGATAAAGAAGTTAGTGCAAGAGAGTAGGATTTGTTTAGCAACTTAGAACATAGGAACCTTAACAGGTAAAAGTATAGAGTTAGTGGACACTATGAAAAGAAGGAGAGTTAATATTGCTTGTC
>JAOXJP010139387.1:0-13391 GCA_025762735.1 Platanus orientalis | reverse complement strand
GATTTAGGGTTAAGAATTACAGTTCTTGGTATGGAATGATAGGTTTAGGTATGAGGATTATAGGTTTAAAAGGATTTCAAGTTTGAATGATTGGTTAGAGAGAAATCTGAATTTTCATGATTGTTCTAAAAGTTCTGCACCCAAAAAATTCAAGAAAGTATGAAATAAAAAAGGAAAAAAACAAAAGAATAAAGAGGTTGACGAAATAAGTGATGGGAGAAGTAATAAAGAGAAGAATATAGAGTTTTAACATAAAATAATGGAGAAGGTAAAGGCTGCACGTTTAGGAGAGAAGTAGGAGAAGAAATAAGAGAGAGAGAGAGAGAGAAGAAAGCCCTAAAACAGTTGTTTGACTTCCCTAATCACCATGGTTCATACTGTGAATACCATGTCTAGCATGGTGTACAAAAATTCAAGCCACCAAGAACGAGGTGCGACAACTTAGCAAAACCATGAATGGTATACAAGGTGAAGTGAAGAGTATACAGGAACAGTTAGCAAAGATTCAAAAAACTCTATCCATGCTTGCCGCCAAATTGCCCCCACAAGAAACCTCTCAGTCACCTAATCAAGCTACAGAAGCTTTTAATGCAGCCCTTCCTCCTCCACGGCAATCCCACAGCGTGCAAGGTGGTGATTCTCACGCCAATTACAGCATGAGGTGGTTTATCCTCTAGCAAAGCATTTGGATAAATTTGATCAGCCTTGGCGTGGATATTCTGACAGATCTGAACATCCATATGGTGCTGCTCAACAAGATCTGAATCACCATTTTAAGCTTGAGGTGCATGACTTTTATGGAGGTCAGGATCCAGATGTATTTTTGGATTGGATACACAGCGTTGAGGTGTTCTTAAGTTGGCATGACATTCGTGAGGATAAGAGGTTACAGTTTGCTGATTTCTCTTCCTATATTCTTTTTTTTATAATTAATAATGAATAATGGCAGTAAAAGAAATTATATTCTCTCTCTTCTCTTATCTTATCTCTTCCTATATTCTCTCTCTTATGTTTTCTCTCACATATATTAAACCCACCACCTAAAATCTCTAAAAAAAATTATATCCATCTCTATTTTCTTAAACCCTTAAAAAACACACCTAATAACTTCTCTCATCCACGTACTCCTTAATTTCTCTCTCGATATTCTCTATTGTCTTACAAAAACACACAACCTTACCCAATTATCTCTCCCATATATTAAATCCACCATCTAAATCTCTCCAAAATTTATCATCTCATTCCAAAACAACTCAATCTCTCTTAATTATTCATAAAAATAATAACAATAATGATTTTGTACAGCAGTCTCAAGCCACTTATTCTATAACACGTGGACACTACTCCAATTTTTCTCAATTTTTTTTTTTTTATTTTATTAAAGAGAAGATTTACTCTATATCATCCTAGATCCTCTCTCTCTTCTCCTTGTTAAACAAATTTAATCCCCTCTCTCATCCACATGAACACATAATATAAATAAGGTTAGTTTCTCAAACTATCTTCTAAAATTTCTTTTTATTAAACATATTAAATCCCTTAACTCTCTCATCACATCATATCTCTCATCCAGGTAGCACACATTGCGTTACCTTTTCATTTTCCTTTGAGACTCTTCCTTTTCTTTTAATCTCTATTTTTACTCTCCCAACAAATCACATGCCCACCCTTCTTCTCCACTTATACCACACGAACGAACCAGTCCCCATGTTTTCTCTCTTTGGCCCTTTCCATTAATTCCCTTCCCATTCACTCCTTTTCTTTCTCTCCCTAAAAAAAAGTTAAAATTAAAAAACACCCCCTTTCTGGTGATGGATTTAATTTTATTATTATATATGATATATTTAAATGATGGGTTTAGGTGGGTTTGGCTCGGAAGACAGGAAGAGGGACAAGCCGAAGATTCATCAAAAAAAAAAAAAGAGGAACAAGGCGAAGTGGTGCTTGCCTCAGTCCTCATGGGGGTGGTCCAGGTGGTGAGCCAAAAGGTGGCCTTGAAATTGGTGGGATGACCATTCCAAGCGTAGCAGGTCGCTTAAGAAGTCCAAGGTAGATGGCGGTGCATATCAGGTGGTGTAAGTGGTGGAAAGCATGAATGCATGAGGCTAATACATCAGGCTATTGAGTGATCAGTCAAGCTTGGGTACTAGTGTTGACCATGCAAATTCACATGGATTCATCTGCTAGTAATATATAATTGGAAAAACTGATTTCTTTAACCAAAAGTCCAAAATACCCCTACATGGGAGCATCAGTGGGGTATACTGCTGCCTTTGTGGGACCCACCATGCACTCGAGCAGAATTTCACAAAACTTGATTAATTCCACAATACGCATATATTGACTCTCTGAAGATGATGGAAGCATCAGAGGGGTCTACAGCTGCCTCTATGGGACTCACCATGTACTCAAGCAGTATCCCAGATCCTGCACTTGGTCTCAGACCAGTCACTTTGAGCCTAGAATAAATTGTGGGGTTCTATGCCGGCTTTCCACCTTATGCAACCCTCTTCCTTTACAAGGAATGTGGACCAGCAGAGCAAAAAATATAAAGCATCTTTTAGAAATATCAACAGGGAAATGTTAATTAAGCAAGACCATCTCTACAATGCTTAAAAAACACTTGCTACTGAGGAGGCTAAATTAAAATCTCTCAAAATTATGGGACAAACTCTTGCAAGAGATTAGCACTTTTTGGCGATGGACTAAATTAGCATCGCAGGAAAACAAGACGCCCAAAATTGGAAAACAATACTTTCTGACCTTAAGTTCACAACATCATGGAGTGTAGAGATTTGAAACATAGTAACTTAGTCGTAGTATCGAACAATACTGATCACTATATTCTAGCAACACTATTCGCTAATTCTAACTTGATGTCTTAATAACCGACAACAGAAGGATTTCCCAATAAATAAACAAAACATACAATTCAATCATCAGGATCAACAATATACATCCCCTTTTCTTCAACTATAAAGGTCTTTGACTCTATTACCACAAATAAAAGAGAACATTGAGGTACTTCTAACGCATCGAATTCAAACAGATCTGAACTTCCTCTTAAATCGATCTTTCGTCAACTCGAAATCAATAACCAAACCAACAACAACAAACAGCCTTATCCCAAATCAATTTAAAACTCCAAATAAAAACTTAAATTCCAGAATCAATCAATCTGAGCAAGATGTAACATTTCTAATCATCCAATAAAGACACCAGAACCCTAAAATTGCATTCCTTAACAAATGAAATGGTAAGAAACGAAGAGAGAGCAAGCAATACTAACCGACATCGAAACTACTCTCAGAAGAGTCAAAGATGATCGAAGAAGATTAGCTGGGAAAAATCACCGCAACAGAAAAAATTGCTGGATTACTCAAATCAGTACCAGAGAAACGCTGGGAAAGTTTTCTTCTTGAAGCGCTCACAGAGAAGAATGAAAAAAATAAAAAAAACACAAACGCAGAAGTGCTCTTAAGTAACTTCTGAGACGGGCTTTTATAGTTATAGACCGTAGATTTCGAGCGATGCAGGGCCAGAGGCAAGAACTTGATTCAGATCCCTCGCTGGAGATTCTTTACACTTGACTTCGCTCGGACGGGAAAAGCAACAGATTCCGGCTGCGTTTCGGTCACTGACGGTGATAACGTGTTGAAGTGTCAGACTCGGTCAGGCGGTTTCGTTTTCAATGACCGAAGATTCCCGGTCCAGGTTTCGAAATTACTATAATACGTCTGTATAATTGGAAGAATGACTGGCGTGTCCGTCAAGCCCACGCATTGACTCCAAAAAGAATATTTAGGGTGATCCCCAAAACTTATTCAATTGTGTGCTTGGACCCGTCCTCATTAGTTTAAAACCGTCTGATATTAGAATCTCAAAACATGGGATGGATAAAATAAAGGCCCTACAGTGATCCTTTGCATCATACAAGATCCCTAAGACAATCGTAGCTATCTAGCATCAATCTATCCTATAAAGCCCACGTTGAAAGATTCCAATCTAGTGGTTTCAACCTAAAGAGGGTAAACCCTTTTTTGTCCTCTTAAGAAAGATTCTATCACTACCTTTTTTATTATTTTATTATTAGAATAAGATCATATACGTGCATTTATGATTTTTTTTCCCATCCTTTCTTGCAGCAGAAAGATCGGATGGGAAGTCATGTGGGTTACTTGTACAAAAGTAAAAAAGAAAAACAGAAAATCTGCACGTTCGTTAATTTCCTTATAGACGTGGTTAAATTCTATACATTCAAACTCAAGCATCAATCTTCATAGTTTGCTAAACATGATATAAGCATCGTTTTTTACTATAGAAATGGAGTCAATGCTAACAAACACTTTACCGATCATTTGCACCAAAGCATGCTCCACTCCTACCACTGCCTCAAACTCATCAATAAATATGGAATTTTCATGACACCAACTTTATTTGCTTCTGATGGAGAAAACTATACTAAGGCTCCTATTAGTCGATATTGATTAACCAGCACAACCCCAATTCTAGATGGATTGACCTAGAGAGTTTCGAGAAGGTTCAGTCCTGAACCCCTCAACTTGCCAGATGTCGAAGCCCTCGATCAAAAAGTAGAATTGTCCATCAGTACTAGATCTTGAGCATCACACTAGTAACCCCAACTGTCACTCAAAGCATCCAACACCCAAAGACCACTCGGAACCCCAAGGCCCCCGAGGACTCGAAGACTTACCAACTTATGGAATGTGATAACCCTGACTATTCAACTTAAGAATAAGCATGATCCAGAGACCGTTATTCAAATAGAATATTCTCTATAATAGACCTGCCAATTATGAGAAAAATACATAAAAAATAGGGGGAGATGCAGCCAAGAACGTGGGCGACAGCAACACACAAAAACGTGGGGGAAATCAACATGTAAGATTGTAGGAGGAAAGTGGCATACGAGATCCATTCAGATATGCCACTACTCGAGCCTATAAATATATGTACTAATCTGTCCTCCATGTATGAGACATCAGAAACCCTAAAAGAGAATGAATGAGAGCTTTACCTCTATAATCCCCCTATTTACTGACTTAATCATCGGAGAGCTAGAAGCCGGCACCCTATCGGCACCTAGCTTCCTGACCTTCTGTTGATCCATGTGTGCAAAACCAGTTCCATCGAACACCTGAGACGACCACAGGACCATCTAATCAGTGTAAAGGAGTCTGCTCACCCGATACACCATCAGCTTCTATTACATAGATTCTATTGTAGTCCATAATGTATATTTATCTTGGACCTTCCATGGAAAGTCCCTATTCAACATCCAATGCCTTATTTGTGAGCTATTACTTTTTAACTATCCAAGTGAAATCCACATGATCACTCAATATCGTTTGTGGTCGTTTGTCGTGCTACAAACAAGCACTTGATCATGTAATAACAATAGTTTCAAATTCTCTTAGAGGTGCAAAGGATTCACCATTTTTATTTTATTTTTTTGCTTACCTCTGACCCTCCTCCACTCTATAAATTAATACAAATTCACATAAATTTGATTTTTCATATCTTGATTTTTAAATATATGCAACATATGAACTCTTTTTGACCTCTTACATAAGAGGGCAAAAGTTCTGTCCAGGAGACCATGGAGCATCAAATGGAATAAAATGGACGGGACTTTGTCCAAACTTCATGGCAAATCCTAAACAAACATTTTTTCCACTTATATAAATATACATATGAAAGAAGCAAAGAAACAAGGGTTGTCATCTTCTTGCAACATATCAGGAGCTCACAACACATTCACAATATGACTACAAATGATCCCAAGTGACTCAAGAGGCATGTGAGAGCACCCTCCATAGAATTAAGCTTTCCTTTTAGTTGTATTTGTTGACATTGCTTTATTAGAAAGTTGTACATTAAAACAATACATAGAATAGAAAAGAAAATGATTTTGACAGTCTTCTTAAAATTTTCTCATAGATATTTAACACAATTCATCAACATCAACACGTGTTTTTTTTCTTGATAACTTCATCAACACATGTTATATATTTCAAAATTTCAAACCAAGTGTACCAATCAATGTCATAAAATGTTAGAATAAGATTTTCTAATTAAATAATGCTAAGTTGGTCTTGGAGCTGTATTGCACTCTAAATGTTTACCATTGGATCATTTAATAGCATTTTAGAAATGTAAGATTTAATTGTGAAATATAGTTGGGTACTCAATTGTCCGGGGACGAGGGTAGTATCTCCCCTTAGAATCTATTTTATATGATAAGTTTCCCACCATGTGAAAAAATAGAAGTAAGCATGTTTAAAATTAATATTATAGAAACTTTAAATATTTGGAAGAATTCTAACAACTGACAGAAGATTATTGGAAGAATTCTAGAAGAATTCTAACACCTAATAGAAGATTATTAGAGGAATTATGATACTTGGCTGAAGATTATTTGAGGAATTCTTGAAGAATTCTGACACTTGGTTGAAGATTATTTAAAGAATTCTAGAAGAATTTTGACACTTAACATGATATTATTGAAGAAATTCCGACACCTAGTGAAATTTCATTAGAAAAATTCTAACATCAGTGACAGATGGTAGAATATCATTAGAGGAATTCCACTATCAGTTACAAGAATAGGTGGATGAATAATATTGGTGAAAATTTGAAATAAACAATTACTTGGATAAGTGGCAAGAGGAGCATTCAAAAGATGGTTTCTACAATTTATTAATGATGCAGATCATAGGACATATGACAACAATTGATAATTGAATGTAACTGCCTATGTTGTCTATAAATAGCAACAAAACGTAAAAGAAAATGACAAAATCTCTCACACATAAACTCAACATAACATAATGTAGCCTATCTTTCTCCTTCATAGGAAACATCAATCTCAGTTTAACTTAGTTTTCTCTTATAGGAATTTATTAGAATTGATTCAATTTCTCTATAGATATTAACTCATATCCATAGAGTTGATTTAATTCTTATGCAAGTACCAAGTATGACATCACCTTTCCATCTTTTGGAGTTTGATTCAATTCCTCTACAGACATACCACTACATTTCCACCATTTGAAGTTTGATTTAATTCATTCACATGTTCTACCATCATCACCTTCCACCCATTACCATCCATCTTCCGCTACCATTTTATAGGCTGTAGCAATATCTCCACCATCCTTCCATCCCTTGGAGTTTGATTTAATTCCTCCATGGATTGCACCACACTTCCACTCTTTGAAGTTGATTTAGTTCCTCCATAGGTTGCATCATCACCATCTTCCACCACCATTTCTACAAGTTGCAACAGTGTTTCACCATCTTTTGGTTACAACAACAACATTACAACCTGGGTTTCTATAGCAACACCATCATTGTCTCGAGTCTTTGTTGTGCCAAATTACGACATTATTATCATCATGTATATATATATATGTTCTTGTCTTAAACATGTTGTTAGTATTTTATTTTGTAAATAAAATATTATTTCAACAAGTTTTAATTTTTTAACATTGTCATGACATTTGCTTTAAGAAAGTCTTCGATCGAATGACAAAAAGAACCCATAGAGGGAAGAACCCTCCCCCTCGTAATCGTTTGATTTCTCTTGATTTGGTGGCTGATCAAACGGCTGAAAACAACAATCGGTCTCACGGTCTGACTCAGTGCCCGAAGCCAAAGGTGAGAAAGAAATTTGTGCCCACATGGCACCGGCACGCTCGCGCACTAAATTTTTTGTGTTAACAATAATAACTCAATAACCCTTCCTTGTTGTAGCCTTTGCAACACATATGTCAAGCACATCATAAAATTCCATCAATTTTTTTCTTAATGCACTTGTCAAAATTTTCTATCATTTTCAGTCTTTGCTTCCCCTACACTTGGATCATAAGTCCAAAGTCTTTAAGAGATGCATGTGGCATACTACTCATCATTGGTAATCCACAAAAATATATATATACCAAATTAGAAAAGCCATATGTTATTAGCCATCTAAAAAGATAGAAGTAGCACAAGAAAGATAGGTACAAAAAATTGGATTGCTTCCTCTAATATGAATTTATTTACTTCATTCCCATGCTACATAAAGCTAGCAAAACTAGGACATTTTCTTCTTGACATCAAATTCCTGGAGAAGTAAGAATGTAAAATAAACAAATAAGAGTAAAAAATGAAGATAAAGGAAAAAATGAATCCAAGTGATCATTCACGTATACAAAACATTTATACATCTTGTAGTAATGCCATTTTCCTCTATCTGTTTGGGTAACGTCGATTTGTGATTGTTACCCGATAATACATTAGTCTACTCCCACGCAACTGCATCTTCTCATTTTTAAAAAATAAATGGAAAAGAGCAATCATTCCCTCATGCTCCACAACTAGAAACTATAGATACACCATAAAAATAAAAATGAAAAAGATAACATTATAAACCAGTTCTAGAATTTGATAATAAGTGCCTAGCATTTTGAATATGAAAAATGATTTCACAATCAGCAAGAATAAGATAAAGGAAAAAAATGAATCTTTTTTTATAAGAGAAATAAAACCATAGCATATCTTCACTCGACAATCATGGAAGAGAAAACAACTTAAAAACTAGCTATTTTTTCAAGTTTGACAACCCATATTGAATCCTCATCAGAGATGCACACATTGTCAAGTTGTCTAGAGGCTTTCTCTTTCCAGAGCCTCTCCATTTAAATAAGACCATATTTTGAATCAAGATTGAGAACCCATTTCAAAAATTTACCACAACAACCTACTTAATTCTATAAGAGTTCGCATGGTTTGGAGCTTGTCTATTAAGAAAGGAGCCATTACTTTCAGTAATAAGTATATAAATAAAGATCAGTGTGCATTTTCATAAAAGGTGCTGACTTTTCATGCTTCATAGGAGTTTTCATGGTCATCCAAACACTAGTATTCATCTTTACTTCTTGGAAAACGAGAGAACATTGTAATCCTGTAACAACCAAATAAATAAATGATAAAAATTGAAGACCAAAAAGAGATAATGAGAAGCAATGTGAACATAGACACTTAGAGGGAGAACTTGATGCGGGAGTGTCTAAGGAATGGTAGTAGTTCTCTACAGCCCAAACAATAATATAAAAACACATTTTCAAAGACGGAATAACAATCTGGAAAATTCAGGGCAAAAGTGGTGAATGTGCCAAAATACCCCTGGCCGTGCATTAAAATTTTATGGTTTTCAACAAGGTTATTCATAGGGTTAAAATAAATCATTATTCCAAATTTCAGTGAATTCAGACAAAATTTAGTATGGGAAGTTGTATTGAAAAGGTTGTTGTTTGTGTAAGGAATTAATACAAACACATATAGTGTGCTAATTTGACTGATAAAGATTGAATAAATGGGACAAAGTGGTCATAATCCATGGTTGAATATGGCTTAAATTTGGGTTTGAAATATAGAAATAGAATATGCTTATTTGAGGGTTCCAAACAATGGCTTATAATAGGCACTATGTCATGACACGATTTCCATGGGTCGTGGAGTGGGCCCAAATTCTAATCCATGACAATGGGTAACACACCCTAAACCTGTATCTCAAAGTGAAGAGATCCCGTGTTCAAAGTGTGGCACCCCTCTATCTATCTCACGCCACTTTCCATAGAAAAATAATTACTTTTCTTTTATCGATTTAAGTCCATAAAATCAATCACATCGCAACGAAATAATAATAATTACAAATTAAATCAAGTGTAGCGAAAATATGTACATATCATATTCAAAATATCCTTAAAGATCCAAAAGTAAAGGGCTTCAACAGGCCCATAACCAAAAATATACAATCCTTGCCCCAACCAGGTTCATCCAAGAGTACTCACAAAGATACATCAAACTAAAAACTAAAAACTGTAAAATAAACCTGGGCTAAATCGCCCCACTCCTCATACTCATCCGCATCTTAGATGGCACGAATAATACTTATCCATCTAGTCCTCATCTAAGGGTGGTGTCAATTGGGGTAAACTTGACAAGCTTAGCAGATGGGTACACAATTTATGCCACACAAAGGAGGTCAAAGATAATCACAATAACAAATATGATGAATCAAGACAAAGTAAGGAATCAAAATGTGTATGCGAGTGCAATGAATATACTAATCATGTATCCTTACTGATATTCGAGTAAGCATATACCACAAGATAACCATATGAGTGTCCAAGTGTACCAAGCAAAAGCATGTATATACTGCATACTATATGTCATATGCTAACTCATAAGGCTCTCTGTCGTGTACTAAAACCATATGCAAATTAACTATGTTGGGTTTCTGACAAACAAATGTAAATATAAATGTACTATGAAAGGTCTCTGACAAATTTAAATCATGTAACCCATGTAAGGGTCTTTGACAAATCCAAAACATGTAACATATGTAAGGGGTCTCCGACAAATATAAAACATGTAACCCATGTAAGGGTCTCTGACAAATCATATCATATATCATATATCGGGCCACTAGGACCATCTTCACCTATTGATGTGACATGGAGAGTGAGTACCTAAAACCATAAAGGCTAGACACTAAGGGGTCTCCGAGGTCATAAGACTAATGGGCATGATGGTTGTTTTCATCTATTGATGTGATCTGGTGATTAGGTACCTGAAGCCATAAAGGCTAACCCACAAAGGGGTTTTCGGTCATAAGACCAATGGGCACAATGACCATATTTACTTACTGATGTGACCCGATGATTGGGTACCTGAAACCATATAGGCTAACCCACATAAGGGTCTCCAGACCCAACGAGGAACAACCCACATAAGGGTCTCCAGGGTTACGTCTAGCCAACCCATATAAAGGGTCTCTAAGGTTATAAAGACCATATACATACAGTAAATCTCCAAGAAACTAGTGTTCCTTCGCCTATTGATGTGACCCAATGGTTTGGTACTTGAGGGTCATAAGAACCAACCCAATTAGGGGTCTCTGAACCCAAAATGACATATTTTCACATAGGGGTATCATATCAATTCACATGTCCAAATTCGAATTCCAAATTCATGCTTATGGAAAGTAAAGTAACAACTACATAAGTTAGCCATTTGAAAATATCCATATGTTCTATCTCATAAAGAATCCAAAACCAACGAGGTAAATCTCATGCAAAGGGCCAAATACCAATATGCATATGAAGATGCTTAACCCAATTCTAAGGAAATATAGGATGCTCATAGAAATGAAATCCTTTCATGTTAAATACCGTCCATGATAAAAATCAAAGATCTCAAATGTTCCAAAACTCGTGTGAAATCCCAAATAAGATGCTCTATAAAAACGACAAAGTAAACCATACTAGAGTAACATGTTCATGCCACCAAACATTTCCAATGGATGCAAAGCGAATGTATCACACATGAATTCTAAGATCCTAATATAAGAATTAATAAAATTGCACAAAACAACTTGAATTCACATAAGGTAAAGTGAATCCATCAAAGTGACTAATAGACTTATGCAAGGATTCCAAGTGTGTCCATAAGACATGTAAATTGTGGAGAAACAATTAAGAGACATTTTATCAAATATGTAGAGTGCAAGAATTAAGGAAATCAAAGGGAAATCAAAGGGGTAATCCAAAACACTACCATGATCCTTATAAATCACATAATTCATGGAAATCGAGCTCCTAAACATTTCTAAATAGATTAAAAATCAACTAACTCATTCAACAAGCTCTAACATCAAGAAAATAACTCTATAACCCAAGAAACAATGGAAACAATAGAAAAGTTTTCATCTAACATACTCACATCAACGAAACTATGATCCAAGATCAATAAACTATCATTCATAAGTAGAGTAAAGATGAATCCATAGAAATAAGGCTCATATACAATAAATCTAAGAACCTATGAAGGGAAAGTTAGCATAAAATGCATATCCACTCATCCAAACCTTCTATTTCTTACTTTAAAGGGAATCCTCCTCCAAAATCACATTACCTTTGTCAATCATTCTTCCTTCTATGACTAAACAAAGCATTCCATGGTTAAAAATTATAAACCAAGGTAAAAAACAAAAATCACAACTATTGTAGGCTAGATCTGTGTTCTAAGAACATACTTGGCTTGGAAAAGATGAATTTTCTCTCTTTTCCTAAATCTCCCACTTCTCTCTCTTCCTCTTTATGTTCTAAATGGCCTAATGGACCCAAATAAGGTATAATAAGGTTTAAAATTCATCTCAAACGAGATCAATCATATAGGGGTCAAATGAGGTCATAACACATCATTCTGTACATGTCTCAAATCTTTCTCGATTTTTGAGTCATGACTGATAAGAAGATTTGTGATCTGTAAGTAATCTTGTGATTAGTCACGGATTATAAAATGTGGGATCATAACCAAAACTCCCAAATGGGGCGAGTCATGGCTGTGATCGGTCACACCTAGAGGTGTTGTGATTAGTCACAAGATTCATGATCAGTCATTGTGGACATTAGGAAAAGGAAGGGAAAATAAAGGAAAAGGGATTTAGTCATTGCCTTTTCCATTTTTAGTTCCTGATACCCGCTTTTAATCTCTTTTTGGGTTTATATAAGTGGCTAACTCAGGGGTCAGGCTTTTTTGGGAATCGCCACCAACTCGAGTTTATCGATGGAGTTGGACATTGACTTCCTTTGTAGACCTAAAGGTTTAGGGGTTAACTCTATGTACTAATCTAGTTTCCAAAGAAAATGGATAAGTTGTTTTGTTGCAATTGGGGAGGGTGTTAGGCACCCTAATTACTCACCTTTTTAGAGTGGCTTCTCGTAAACATACATGTTAATTTTCATAAATATATATATATATATATATTGAAAAAACAAATTTTATTTATTTTTATACTCTAACTCCTAAATTTTTACAGAATGCAAAATTCATGCATTGTGCTAAAAATGGGCCCCACACTTGGTTCTGTAAACTTCATGCACAAAGACCAGACTTAAGGTCATTGTGTGTCTGTGTTGGACCCCACAAACCCCAGGTCCCACTTAAGAAATTCTAGATTTTTCCACATAGGCATGATGCCTGAATTTGGCTTAACACTTGAATTTTAATTGTCTTTAAAATTCAGGCATCAGTTGTTGGAAAAAGTTCAGTAACTTGACTTTCAAGGTTTGGCCTTCTTTTAAGGGTCCCATCTTTCTAGAAATTTACAAAAAGGTGAGGAACCTCTTTGTGGTCATACAACATGAGTCTTAAACCTTATATATTGCACAAAAAGAATAAAAAATTAAATATCAAAATCAAAACAAGACTATTTTTGGTCTCAGGCATGACGCTTGAATTTCAATATGCCTGAATTTTAATTATTATTGAAATTTAGGTGTCAGTAACCTGGTTTTTTGCATGTTTGGACCCCTTAAAGG